>VZRN01006817.1:80787-94730 GCA_013397935.1 Dasyornis broadbenti
TTTTTTTTTTTTTTGCCTTGAAGCATTGCAAAGCTGATGAGAAAGAGGTAAATGGTGGCAGCTCTCAGGCAAGGGAATCCAAAGCCCTTTTTGGCAGCACCGGTGCTGTGCAAGGCCTCGCTCCTCTCACTGACACGGCACACTGCAAGTGTGAGTTTGCCAGGGACACTTCTCAACCTGTTTTGCCTTGAGCAGGGTGTAAAACCCTTATTTTGTTGTGGCCAATGCAATAACCCAGTGTGGTTTTTCCACAAAAAAACACGGAGATGTTTGGAGGAAGAACGGGGCTCCTTTCCCAACACGTGACGTGTGCCATTTGGCCGACCCCTCCTTTGCTTCCATGGCAGGGTTTAATTTTATACTGTGGTATGTAGCCATTGACAGATCCTTTTGAAATGTATTAAGAGGGAGATTGGTTCCAAGATGATGTTCTAGAGCTGGCGTTGGTTTCTTTTCAAAATTGTAAACTAATGCTTCTTTATGATGAAATGAGTATTCTTTCTTTTCCTTTTCTTTTCAAAATTAGAAACAAAAATCATGGTGTGCTATGTCAAACTGCACGGCAGCCTATAAATAAAAACAGGAGAGAAAAGAATCTGCAAATGAAAGGTTAGAAAGGACAGCTGTGTTGTCTTTGAAAAAGAAATCCATTAGGTATTTTTATAATTATATGGCAGTCTTTTTTATGTGGTATTTACAGTTATGATTTATGTCCATATTACCATAACTATTTCCATACTTATAGACAACATGTGATAATGCTGAAAGCCAAAAGCAACCATTTGGTAGCATTTAAAAAATGCAGAAACACTAAGAGAAAACAGGGCAGTAAAGCAGAACCCTTCTGAGTTTTATCCATCTGAGTAATGTGAGCCAGGACAAAAATGTCATCCAACATAAACAAAAGTAGAGGTTGGGTTGTGGTGGTAAACTCTCTCTTTACCAATTTAAACACTCGTTTTTCTGTTGGGAGCTAAAAAGATGGGCTCAGAGAAGAGTGGCATTGCCCCACCATCAAACAAAGGAGAGATGGATGCTGGTGAAGCTGATTCCTGCTGGGATTCCATCAGGAGTCATTAAATAGTAAATTCTTTATTGTGACAGTGCCTGCAAGCACCACCAGCACGAAGGGCTGGTAGGAATCTCCATTCTAAACCCTTAGTTTGTGAGTGGGGTGATGGGCATAACCAAAATGCATTTAAAAAGAAAAAAAGGAGCAAAAAAGAAAAACAAAAGCCAAAAACTGGTGCACGATGAGTCAGTTGCAATGTGAGCATGCTACACTTCTGAGGTTTCAAGAATATGTCCGAAATCAACCCCTTTGTTAACAAAACTGTGTTTTGGCACCGAGGTGTTTGTGGGTTGTTTGCCCCCAGTTCCTTATGGATTGAGTCATCCCATAGCGGGCAGCTTTCAGCAGGCTGCTTGCAAATGGCTGTTGTGGGGATTTTCTGAGGTCAAAGCCTCATCCCATTTACTCTGCAGCAGTCCAGCTTAAATCCATTGGCTCTGTGCCATGAGCATGATGTCATTAGAGATTTATTTTTAATCTGTTACTGAATTAAAACAAAATTAAACGAACGAGAAATGAAAGCCCCGATGCCCCAAGCCAAGTTGTGCTTCCATTTTTGCCAGAGAAGTCGCCCAGGATTTGTGCAGGTGTAAATGGCAGCAAATTTCTCCAGTGGCTTGAACAAGATTCCAGTGCTCACATCCTGCTCGTCAGGAGGGAACTGACAGAGACGAGGTGAAAGCAGAAATGGGGCTTCAAACATTTCAGAACCAATCTGAGTGAAATCCTGTTTTTCACCTGTCATGACTGAGGGAATCTTTGTGGTGTGCAGGGTGCTGTAGAACTGAAATTGTGTTCTTGAACTGAAACATCAACATGGGCTTTTCATCTGAGAACCAAGCAGTGAAAATTTAACTGTTTAGATCCCAGCCACACAGCTTTCCTAGCCTGCTACTGACTCCTCAGTGCAGAGAGGAACTATTGCAGCCCTGACTTCTTCTGACTGCCTGGGATGGGTTGATGCTTCTCTGATAAACCTTGTTTAATAGAGAGGGAAAGGCTGGGTTTGAGCTGCCTGGTTTTGATGGCAGTTTCTGGAGGATCAGGCAAAAATAAGAGCTGACTCTGACACCCTTTCAAGTAAGAGAAGAGACAGATCATATATTCTGAGGCATAATGGAAAGAATCCTCCCTCAATGCTTCCCTTATGGTTTTTGTTGTGGAGCTTTATCATCTGTGGTACTTGGTAGCACCCTCCTGTTATTAAGGTTCTACACCACTTTCCATTACAGAGCTCTATTTTCGGTCCCTCACATCTTTGCCAAACTCCAGCCATCTGGGCTGAAATCCTCTGAGGCAGATGTCGGCCTCAGGCTGAGATCCTTTGGAAAATTTATCTGTCAGAGTGGGTCATCCTTTCTCTGTGACAGTAACCTGACCCACTGTGAGGATTCTCCCAAAAGTAAACATAAAAACAGTGATGGAAAACACTTGAGCTTCTTCTAAATTTGAGCAAGAAAATTGGACAGAAATGCAATACTATCTGCCAGTCTTGGGACCCAGAGGCCTGATCCAAAACGTAGTGAACTCATCAGGAAGCTTTCACATGGATCAGGCCCTGATTTTTAATGGGTGAGGGAACAGAGAGTTTCACACAGTGAACGTTTGCCAGGACACAATTCACCACCATAAATCAAACGTTAAATAATTCCAAAGCCCAATAAATGAGCGTGCACATGGCAGTGTCTGCGCCCCGGGGACTGCACTGCCTGGGATCCAGCCCCAACAGTTTGAGCTCATCTGGAGCAGTCTCCAGGATTGCTCTGATCAGGCACTTCATGCAGGCTTGGCTGAAACCGCGCTGGTGGAGCAAAATCCCCCATCCAGTGCTGCCCAGGACACCTTGGAGCGTGCAGGGCAGGGGGCAGGCAGGGGCTTCCCAGCCAGATGTGGCAGAGCATCTGGAATCAGCTGGATTCAGACCTTCCCTCTGGGCAGAAAGAAGGAGAGGCCCTTGCAGAAGAAGCACAAGCGCTCCTGGAGAAGAGCACATGGATTAAAACTGTGAGAACCGAGGGAGACAGAAACACCAGAATGGTTCAGGGTTGGGGGAAACTCCCTCAGCCTTGGGGTGGGAACCTCTCCTGGCCTGTTCCAACACTGGGAATCTCATCCATAGGGGTGCAACCTGCAGGGAAAAGGTCCGGGAATAGCAGCGCTGAGGGAAAGGCTGTAGGTGAGGGACTCTGTCCGTGCCTTCCTGTTCTCCATCAAAACCTTCCCAGCATCACAGCTGCCTTCAACCAGCCCTGAGGAGAGGCTCGGGAGCTTGGAGATGGTGATTTCCTGGAAGTTTCAAGGAAAATCAGGGCGTGGGTAGGGGACAGACACTCTGGGAATGCCCCTGCCCTGGAATCGACTGCAGTGTGAGTGTGGCTCCTCTCACGTGCCAGAGCCCAGCCACAAATGAATACCAATCACAGCTCTGCTGGTTCTGGTGCTTACGATGCAATAAAGTAATTTATTTACTATTATTGGGTGGGGGGAAAGTATTTTTAGAGCATTTTTGAGATTTTAACTTTATTTTTTTTTCTTTTTGGATAAAAACTCAAATCCTCCCATGCAGAGCTTTGACCTAACATCCAAAGAACAACAGAAATCATGTCAGGTCTATTTTGCTTCTGCTTTTTGTAATTTTATAGGTTTTTCCAAATAAACATAATGTTCTACATGATCCCGGGCCCCAGAACAAAGTGCCTTTAATGAGCAACGTGAAAATGGCGTATTTTAACAATGCTCTTCAAATTAAAAAAAAAAAAAAAAAAGAAGAAGAAGAAAAATTATAAATTCATTAAGCTTGTTTTTTCTTATGAGCAGTGTTTTAAAAATTGCTGTTTTCTGGTGGAAAAATAAGTCATTTTAACACTTTTTGCAACCTCCAATTGTTGCAGATGTTAAACAATATAAAATTTAGAGAGTTTTATTCCAAACTAGACTTCGTAGCTGTTCTTTGTTGGTTATGGCTGCGCACTGCAAGTGCTGCCCTCCCTACAGACAGGTTGAGAACATTTCTTTGGAACGCTTCTCCATCTGAAAATGACAATTTGTTTCCAATGGGACATTTCTTGAGAAAGTGTCACATTCACGTGTTTTAAATCATGTACTGAAGGAAAGTGTTTCCAATTTTCCACTTCAGAGCAACTTTCTGAAAATGAGAATTGGGGTGAAATATTCTTGATTTTCTGAGCATTTCAGTTGAACAGGTTTATTTCTAATTCATTTGTTTGATTTTGAATTAAAGACATTCCAGCATCATGAAGAATTCACAGAAAATGTAGATGAATTTTCCTGTAGGAAAAAGATTGATTTTTCCTCTAGTATCCCTCACTTCAGAATGACTGCAGTTATTTCACCTTCCACACTTTTCAGATCAGTCATTTATAGGGGAATTTTAACGTTATTTGGATGCCACGTAATATCGACCTCTAATCCCTCTTGATCAGGGAAAATACACTGAAAAAACCAAACCAGATTTGTATTATTCAAATAGTTACTGGACTAAGAGCTGGATTTCTGTTTCGTGCAAGAGCTGTGGTGCTGAGTCAGAGCAAGGATGTGTTTAACCCTGGAGCCATTCGAGCACTGACGGCAGCTGAGGGATGCACTCAGCCAAGCCTAATTTGCTCTGACTGCTCTCGGGGTGTTTGCAGTGGATTGTGTGCTAAAGCAGGGGGAAGAACGGCGCTGTACAGGGCAAGTTACAGGATGACAGCACTCTGTCAAAGAGCAGAAAAATAAAAACCAGGAAAGACACACTGCAGCACTGTGACAACATTGCCTGAGGTGCTGGCTGCATCGAGGCAAGAAAACTTTCACTCAGCAGTAAATTCCTATAAAGGACTTCATAAAGGCTTACGAGGTGAGGGAGAGAAAAAGTGAAAACCTCTTTTTTCCCCCTGTATTTACCAGCAGTTGGTCATTTTCAATGCACAGCTTTAAATTCACAGAGCAGGACAAAAGCGAGCAGGTCAGTAATACACACTTGTACAGCAGCATTGCCTTTCCTGCTGGTGAATAACCTCAATAAACGATGCTCATCACTTTCCTGTTGAGAAGTCTGGGTGTTCTGGGCTGTTTGGATAGAGCACCAACGTGTCTGTGACACTGCAGTGCTGGGAGAGCAGAAGGAGTGGCTTTGAGCAGGAGGAGCAGGAACAGAGAATAACTTCAGATCTTTTCTGACCATGTAGGTGCTGTGCTTTACTTTTTGCTCCTGGAGTCTGGCATTTTTATGCAGTGTCAGAATACAATTGAATATTGCTAAATCACTGAGCACTGTAGCCAGGGCTTTACTCCTGCCATTGTGTTTGAAGAACGGTGCTTTTTTTTTTTTAAATTTTTGAATGAGTGCTTTTGCCAGGTTCAAATGCCTGTAGAGTGAACTGTGTCACAGCAGGCCAGGGGCAGCGTTCCCAGCTCTGCAGCTGGGGATGCCGTCCCTTGGGATGACAGATTCCCTTGGGATGGCAGATTCCCTTGGGAACATCGGGCAGTTCAGCTTGCAGGGAGCTCGGGAGGTGCTTCAGTCACCCAGCACCCCTGCTGTGGGTCGAGCACTCTGCTCCAGCAATGCTGTGCCAGCTGGAGATGGACAGATGAACACTCCAGATGTGCTGACACAGAACTGCAGAGTCCTTTAGCTTGGGAAATGCCTCCAGGACCGTGGAGTCCAACCTTGTCCCCAGCCCAGAGCACCGAGTGCCACATCCAGGCCTTCCTTGGACACCTCCAGGGATGTGATTCCACCACCTCCCTGTGGCACCTTCCAGTGCCTGACCACCCTTTTCAGGAAGCAATTCCTCCTATGCCCAGCCCGAGCCTCTCCTGGCACAGCTGGAGGCCGTTTCCCCTTGTCCTGTCCCTGCTCCCTGGGAGCAGAGCCCGACCCACCCCGGCTGCATCCTCCTTTTGGGTAGTTGTAGACAGAGATAAGGTCTCCCCTGCTTGCTCTGGTTTAGGAGGCATCAGCAAGGACCGAACTGGAAGATCAGTGTTTGTTTCTGAGACCTGCACCCACAGTTAAATGGCACATGTGGAACATGGCAGTGTCTCGGGCCTCAGTGTTTTCAAAACCTGACAACTAGAAATCCAGAAATACTGAAAATTCAGTTCTATTTTCTCTGCTGAAAAATACTAACAAACATAGCAGGCTATTACTGACCTAAAAGGACTGTTTTTCAAGAGGTGAAGGATACAGCACAGCATATGAAGCAGCTTGAAGAGGTATGGAATAGGCCAAAACAGTGCCATTTGAAACGTGGGTGAGTGCAGGGCCAGGCTGCTGCTGCACGTCAGGTGAAGGGTCTGGCCAGGTCTCCATCTGGATTCAGGATCTCACACAGCTGCTGTTCCTCTCCAGCAGCAGAGATTGCAGAGATGATCAGCAATATTAGCATGAGTCTCCTACTGCCCTGCGTGTTTCTGAAGGCTCCTGTATTTGGGACATTATGGGAACTCGCAGCTGGGCCATTCCCGGTTCTCTCTGGCACTGCCACTCCCAAGGGCAGGCACTTTCTGGGACCAAAGGCCCTTCCCAGCTCCAGGGACCCACAGCCCCTGGCTCCCACACCCCACTGCCATCCCAGCAGGTTTGCCCTGGCACAGGGGCAGAGTCCCAGGTGTCCCATTCCATAAATCCATTTATTCCCGGGGCAGGGACACAGGAACAGCCCGAGCTGGTGCCTCCCAGGAGGGAGCCAGCAAAGGAACCCCTGGGATTGTTTCCCATCCCAGCCTCCCCGTGGCCAGTCCCGCTCTTCCTCCCGAGCCTTCAGCTCCTGCCTCATCTCTGCGTCCATCCCCCTCGCTTCCATCACCCGTTTTCCTCTCCCTTGGTGTCCAAAAGGTCGGCAATTCCCACCTGCTGCTGTGTCCCGGTGTCCATTCCCCTGGCTGGCGCTCCCTGCCTTTGTGCCCTTGGTCACCCCAAGGTCGGCAGCTCGTCCTCTTGTCCTGGGCTCCCAACAGAGCTCAACCTGTCCTTCAGCCTGAATCTCAACCTGAATCTCAACCTGCATCCCAACCTGCATCCCAGCCTCCATCTCAGCCTGAATCCCAACCTGCATCCCAGCCTGCATCTCAACCTGTCCTTCACTCTCTCATCCTGCATCTCAACCTGCAGCTAGCGAGCCCAACTCCCTGCACCAGAGATGCTCCTCAACAGTGAGAATTCTTTAAATTGCCTGTTTCTAGCCCTTGCTGTGGAGATACCCATGAAAAGCAGAAATGCTGAAGCCTCAAAGCTCCCAAAGGAAAGAGGATGACCATGAGATGTGTGTGTTTCAAATGTTAGGTTTTTAAGGTACTCTGTTACACTGACCCAAGTAGCTGCTGCAGACACTGGTTTCTATTCCTGCATGCTGACCAGGGGAGGCAGGAAAAGCAGCTGCAAGGCCAAGTCAATGCTCAGAACAGGAGCAGCCTGGCCTGGTTGCCCCCAGAGCTGCATTTCCAGCTGCCCTGCCCTGGGAATCTTGGCAGGAGTTCAGGTCTCTGCCGAGCTCTGCCATCAGGACATGCCCTAGGAGGCAGCAGAAGCCCACGTTCTTTCCAGCAGCTCAAAACTCACTTTCCTGCTCAGCCTCACACGAGCTGCCTGCTGATGCCAGTTTTGTCACTGCCTTCAAGGGCTGGGCAGCCTGGCACAACCTGGCACCCCAGGCATGGGCAGAGCTTCTGAAGCCACCAGCAGCAAAGCGTCCCTTGCCCATGAGAGGCTGAGCCTGGAACTCATCCCAGGATTCAGTGGGTGCCATGCAGGGAGCGTTTCCATCTCCGTGCAGGGCTCAGTTTGCCTCAGGAGTTGCAGTCAGAGAGGAGAAACAGCCGCTTTCTCCACTCTGCTTCCAAAATTCTGCAGTTCCACAGAAAGAGGACGGTCCTTGGTGAATGCCCAGGAGTCCTGTCCCAGCACCACTGCACGGAGCACCACTGCAAAAACCCAAAATCAGTCTGGGCAAGCCAGTTAGAAAGCATTTCTTGAAGGGCAGGACTACATCCAAAGAGTAGGCTCACCATGGAGCCAAACTGATCAGTGTGATCACCATCTAAATGGGATCTCCAGAAATGAACAGCTGGCTGGGCTGGGCCACTGAGGTTAAAATTTTTGTGCCTCTCTCAGCTCTGAGCTCCCCATTCACCCTCAGCACTGAAGCATCATTGAAGCTGACCCAGGGGACGATGTGGGGGAGATGTGGGAGGGGAGGCAGGGCAGGAGCTGGAGCTTGGGAAATGGGAGCTTGGCAGAGGAGAAGGATGGAGGTGAAACAAGAAGTCAGTCGTTCCTGCTGGCAGTGGACGTTGCAAACAAAACCAGGTTTTCTTAAGAGAATTTTGGAGCCTGAGCTCAGAATCTGCTCCAGACCAGGTGTCACTGAGTCTTGCCCTGCAGCCTTGCATGGCTGTGCCTTAGGCAGCAATTTTGTGGTGTATTGTGTGTGTTAGCTGGGTGTGCAGTGAATGTATAGAGCTCTGATTTATATTCTGTATTTTTTGCATCTACAGCTTTTTTCTTTTTTTCCCTGGCTATTTTGTACATTTTATGCATTCCCAGCCTCCATTTTTTAGAGTCTAAAAAGAGCTTAGATTGCTCCAGCAGTACTGAATATTGCTATTGTTTCTGACTGGAGCTTTTGCTAGGTGCTCTCAGCTCTCCTGCTGCAGCACATTCTGAACTCACCACCCAGAGGAAAAAACAACCTAAAGAAAACATTTTATTTCTGATGTTGAGAACAAATTTATTTCTAGCCCCAGCCAGAGGGGCTGTTCCTGCAGGGATCACTGCAAGGGGGTCAGATCCTGGAGTCCCAAAGGGTTTTACTCTGAGGTGGGATTACAAAAATAGACTTCAGCTCCTGTGGTCAAACAAATCTGCTTGGGGGGTAAGACCCTGAATGGTGACAGCAACTGCTGTAAAGCCAACACGGCTTTAATGTGTGGGGAACAGGGCACTCCATCTGCTGCTGTGTGATTTCCTTCTTTGGCTTGGAAGGCAAAAACCCACTGCTTGTATTTGGAAGGCAAATTTCAATCCCCAAAATATCTTCCCTGCATTTACTTAACTTTACTGGCTGCTTGGGCAGGCTGACCATGGCTCAGCCTGGAGTACAGGTTATGTCATTCAGCAGAAAACTCCCTTGTGTGAGCAGAATTTTGTTTCATTTTATTATTTTTCCCCTCCTCTTTCTCCTCCTCCGAGACTGTACATACAAAGGGAGGTCACAAATTAAAAATAAGCTGTAGCCAGCAAAGTTCAGGGTTTGAAATTAAAAACAAAAAAAAAACCAAAAAAACCCAAAAACCACCCTCTGTATACTTATTAGAATTTCTTGTTAATGAGGTCATTTATGTCAGGGCAGGAAATGTACAAAATAGCGCAGGATAGAAAAATCTAGACACTATAAAACACGCCAACAAATTTGGCACACGCTTTACTCCCTTAATATGCCCCCAATGCAATCTATAGATCCCGCAAGTGACCACACTGTGTTTGTGTACGTGAAAACTCCTATGTATGTAACACTCCTAGGAGTAGCAATTTTACTGGTGGGAAAAGATTATTGTGGTCTTTTTATATGGCATATAGGTTTACTTAGAGAGAGCCCTTGCAGAAGAATGCAGGACCATGAAAATCTGTTAAAATGTCATGATTATATTAATTTCATACTTAAAGGAATACTTCACTTTAAGTTATGGCTCCAAAATTACACTGCTCATTCATGATGTTTTTAATGTATAATTGGCTGCCTTCAAAAATGTCACAGTAGGAGGAAAAAAAAAAAGTTCATTTTCCTTGGCGTGTGTACTGTTGCTATTCCTGTGTTCATTTGGCTTGGCTTGGGGAACCAAATGCTGCAGTCTGAAATAACTTTTTATATGTTGACATGTGCATTTAACTAGAATAAGCAGGCAGAGTGGACCAAGTTGGATCCAGCAAGGAACAAAATCTATCTTGTGTTGCACCTCTTCATGTGGCAGCCTCCATTTCTGATTCTTTCTCGTTTCTTCATTGTCCTGGCACACGTGGGCCGCACACAAAGATCGACGAGATAACACCCGTGGGGGAGGAGGGAAGAGCAAGAAGGAAGGAAGGAAAATTTAATCTCTTGAAGAAAAAGTTGGGGTGGGAATACTCTTCATCTGTTGAAATTTATTTAGCAAAATTTATTTAGCCTGTTATTTTCCAGAGCAAAGGGATCTTTGCTCCTTTGCTGGCTGTCCCTCGGTCTGGCCTAAGGACAGAGCGCTCAAGTCCCACACGTACTGAGCTGGATTCTTGAACCCTCACCTCGTGCTCACCCTCCTGGCCTGAGTCTTGGGTTGATTTGAAATGTGGGCCAGTACAGCCTGGCCTGGGGTTGATTTGAGCTCCAGGCACTGGGTTTGTTCTGATCCTCGAATCACGCTCCACTGACATCCGTGTTTGACAGCAGCACAGCTGGGCCGCAGCAACGTGCCATGGCATGGGTCACTGCTCCATCACACACCTCCAGTGCAGCTGGGGCTTCCCTCCCAGCCCAGCTCACAGGGATGTCCTGCAAAAACCAGGGATATCCCATAAAAGCCGTGCTGGTGTGACCTGGGCCTTGCGCAGGGAAAATCCTGATCGCTGGCAGGGCTGCAGCACGAGTGCTGAAAGGCAAGGACACAAATGAGGAGAATGCCCAAGGGAATTTTGTAGGCAGTTCCACCAATCTGAATGTCTGTCTCCTGGGTCATTGTTTTTGGGGAGAAAAAAACCCCAACCCTTCTGTACCCAGCTCCTTCCAGTCCCACGAGCCTGGCAAATCCCCTCAGAAGAGCAGGGGCTGTGCACTGTGAGAAGCCTTTCTGGGAGGCACAAGTTAAGGATCAGCAGTGGGCAGTGCCGTGCTTGTTTTGCAAACGAGGTAAAAAGACACCTTCTTCAGTCATAAACAGGAAACCCGGGCCAAGTTTGTGGAGGTTCTTGTCCAGGACCACTCCCTCGATGAGCTCAGGCTCCGTGTTCTTGTCAAGATGAAAATCGTGACACGCCCTGTGCCCTGTGCATTGTTGGGACCTGCTCCTGACCACATCTCAGCAGGGCTTTCTGCCTCGAGCACGTTCACATTTGGCGTGCAAAGAACTTGGGGTCAGTTAGGAGGAAAAAATAATAAAATCCAGCTGGAAAATGAAGGTCATTTAGGAAACTTCAAACCATGCAACAAACTCTACTGCATCAGTGTGGCAGCCCATGCCAGAACCCCAAAACGCTGGGATTTGGGGGCTTTTTGTCTCATCGTGGCAATCTCACAGTGGTTTAGGTGGATGCTGTGCTCTGCATGGCATCTGTTGGTCTCACAAATGAGGGCTTCTGGGTTTAAATCCCAGCGACGCGTTTGTGTCTGTGCCACTGCTGGCTCTCCCAGCTGTTTCCTCAGTGGAAATAAAGATGGGCAGAGAAGCTGTTTTCTGATATCTGCAGGTTGTGGTGGCTTTTCCCTGTGATATGTCTGATACTGGGGGGGAAAATGATCTTTTCTTGTGTGTGCTGACTCATTTACTGAAAAACCCCCCAACAAATCAAGTAAGACTCGAACTGAAAATGCTCAAGGAACCTAATCCTGAAGTCCTTGATTCATGTTTCCCTCCATGCTTACAACTGCCATCTTGACCTGAGGAAGTAATGTTAAGTTTCAGAATTAATCAGGTTTTTTGGGGGGTTAGTGGGGTGTTTTTTCTCTTTTTTATTTTTCTTTTTTACCTGTTCTGTGTTGGAGGACAAATATCACCAACTTGAGCTGTTTTACAAAACAGCTTTTGCCATGCACAGCCAAATAGATTTTGGCTTCTCTGTCACTTGGAGGAACGAGTGCTCAAATTCAGTATTTATTAGCATTTAAATAGTCTGAATTTTACACCTTTGTGTGCACACCCGCGTTTTACTCCTCAACCCTCTCCACTCTCCCCCTCCCCCGAGGCATTAATGAAGTTTGTTGTTCCCAAAATAGCAGCTCTGTTTGGAATAGCTAATTGCTGGCTTTCTGTCGTGCGGCTTTGGTCAGAAAAAGCCCCAGAAGGAGCAGCCCGTGTGTCGCTGTGCTCAAAGGGGAGCTGTGTTCCCCTCGAGGGGCTGTGCCTGGGCACCCCAGCTCCTGCCCCGAGCCCTCTCTGCGAGCAGCAGCTCCCTCCCCTCTGCCGGGCACCGAGCAAGGGCTGCTGCAGCGCAATCACTGATTTATTTCTCGCTGCTATATTTATTTCTTGCCGGTGTCAAAGGACAAATTGTGCTCACGGCCTTTTCATCTCCCCAGTGCTGCCTGCTCACTCCACTGCAGAAATACTGAAATATTTCCCCCTCTGAATGCACTTGTGCTGCTGGGAACAGAATCCTCACAGGCAAACTGCAACGCTGCCGCTGCAACGTCATAATATTTCATAGGTCATTTATAAATATTAGTGCCAGGGCAAATAAATTTCTCCAGAGTACTTAGTCTACTGCTAATAAATGGTTTATTTAAGCTTGTAAGAATGGTGACATTTCACTTTGAATGTTTTTGGCCTCTTAAAAATTGTTAGTGCAGAGAAAAAAGACGGGAAAAATAAACTGGAAAAAATACGCAGCAGATCTTTTGATATTTTTTTCCCAATGTTTTTGCTTGCTTCAAAGGGCCCTCTTGTCACACTGCATGTCTCTGTGTGGAGCTATTACAGAGTTTGATTCATGTGTATTATTTACCATCCTATTTAGTGGATTATTCCCGTTTTTCTCTTTCATTCCCTGTTTTTTTGCTGTCAGAGCTGCATGCAGCTGGAATTGTTGGAGCAGGTTGCCTCTCACATCAACAGTAGTCACTAAATCCCTTTTGCCACTTTCCCCTTTCGGGGTAAACGTTGTGGCCGTGGTGGTGGCACTTTGTTCATTTTTGGATGGTTTGGGGTCGGTTTGGGTTTATCATTGTCTTGCTCTTTGGTTAAAAAGGCTGGGGTTCAGATGGGTTTTTAACAGTGATATGAAGACAGAGAGCAGAAGGGAGGAAGGCTCAGTTTGTGTGGTGGAGTTGTGCTTTACTGGGGTTTTTGACAGCTCAGCAAAGGTGTCAACTCTCAGCTCCTTCCATTCAGCTACTGAATCCACATCAAGAATAAATGCTGAAATATTCTTTCATGTGCTTCCCATAAAATGTGTCATTTCATGCAGGCTCAGGAGGAGGCACAAAGCTGATGATTTTATTTGTGCTTGTGTGGCAACATTAAATTCCTATTGCAATCATCCAGGATGGAAAGAAAAAATTATGTTCCATTGAAAACCTCCAGGGATTTTTGAGCACAATCCTGTTTAAAAATTCCAGTCCCTGCAGTTCTAGAGATGGTTAATACCTCTCCTGGCAGATGACTCCATGCCAGTCTCTCCCAGAAACTCTGTGAACAAGCAGGGAAAAACCTCAGCAAATTCAAAATATCTGTAGGAAGGGAAATTGCGTTTAACTGAGGGAGTTAGTGGGCACTTGGTCAAAGATTTCTGGTGTAAAGAGCCTGGAAAATTTTGTCCATACCTCAACCAAATCCCACATAAGACCAGGAGGGAGGGAAACAAACCTCCCGTGTGCTCTTTAGCTGACAAAGGGCAGGGTTTCCGAGAGCAAAGCAGGAAATTCTCTGCACTTACTTATAAATTTATGGCAACACAGGTGTACTCTCCTGCAGACTCTGGCCTGCACACGATTTTGTCACTTAAAGAGATTGGGAGGGGAGGAGAGCTCAGCTCAGCTCTTCTGACTTGGATTTCTTGGTTCTGAGTGGGCTTCCCCTCCACTCAAAGTTCCTGCCTCACAATACCACGAGATTCTCTTTTTAGTTGCCTGTGTAGATTTTTTTTGTCTTTTTTGCTTTTTTTTTTTTTTTTTTTTTT
>VZRN01006817.1:94787-133037 GCA_013397935.1 Dasyornis broadbenti
TTTTTTTTTTTTTTTTTGCTTTTTTTCTGTTGGAAAATCTCAATCTCTGAGCAGTGCTTTCTTTCATTTCCTTCCTCAACACATCTGTTCTGAACATTCCTCTTGATCCCCAACGCACAGCAAGGATGGCATTGAAAAGCAAAATGGGAATTTTCCCTGGTCGGTCAGAGCAAGAGTCTGAAGGAAAAGACAATGAAAAAAGCAATTCATTTTCAACCAGATTTATACAGACTGTCCAAAAAAAGCCAAAAGTCTTCAGGTCCAGTATTCAGTAATGTCATGGCAATATCATGTGTGGGGATCACTTTGAGAGAATTTGCACAAACATCCTCTGCAAATGTGCTGCAGTTTTTGATCTTCCAGCTCTGGGAAAAAATAAAGGAAGGGGGAAAACGTCTCCAAAGCGTCAATGTTGAAACAGCTTCAGTGGGAAAGCTTCAGGGTGGGATTTTTGTGCAAAGATCTGGGCACCTCTGCATCCCTGACATCCAGGGGCAGAGCTCAGTGGAACTGAGTGCGCAACATGAGAAGCCTCAGTGCTGATTCCTGTTTTCCACTGAAAATTGAAAACTTTGCTCCTCATTCTGAAATGAGTTTAATACCAGGGGAGTATTTTAGTTTGGACTCTTTGCTTTATGGGCTGCACAAAGACACATTTTGTGAGATTCTGACTTCACCCATAAAAGCCCTGGCTTGCAACAAGCTGGACTCTGCTCAGTAAAGCTGTCAAAATTGACAGATCCAGCTTTGATCGTGGCAACAAATCTGTTTGACCCCAAGTTTTCAGAAGTGTCCCTTATAAAAGGGGGGGGGTGGGGGAAATCCTTGCACTTCCCAAAGGCAAACTCCAAAGCTTAGGGAAAATTATGCCATTGCATGTGAACATTTTGACTATCACTGACCCTTGGTGAGAGAAACAGCTTGAAATTCAAGGGATTACTGAATGTGACAGCTCCTGGAAAATAACTTTTGTGTTGTCAAAGGGTGTGAGGAGAACAGGCGTATTTGCAAAATGACGGTTCAGCCTTTTGACACGCATGGAGCTAATTCTTTAGATTTCGGTGATGTAACCAAAAGAGCGAGGTTTTGGGATGAGGAGGTGCAATAACCTCTGTGTGTGTGTGTGATAGGTGTTATCAGCCTGAAATACTACAGATTTTTCAAACTGCTGAGCACCATTGACAGCTATTTCAATGTGCTTCAGGGAAAGAACTGCTCCTGAGCAGTTTCCATTTGTGAGAACCAGGCTGAGATCAGAGCTGCTCAGGGTTTCACTGCAAACTGTCACAAGTCCCAGAGCTGGAGAATTTCCTTGGAAATGCTGTTCAGTCTGTGCAGAAGAGGAGAAGGTGGCTCTGCCTTTGCGGGGAGCTCCCAGATGATTGGGTTCTAAACCCTACACTCCCCTTTCACAGAACTGACATCAAATGGGATGCATCCCTTATCTTGATTTGGTTTTTTTTTGCTAATTGTCCATCCGTGTGAGTGGTTTAAGTGAAAAATCCTCCTGATCACCCGGAGAAGAGTAACGTTTCTCAGGACAGTAAACCAGCGCAAGAAATACCTGTAATGCCAGGATCTAAACCTCAGGGACAGCATGGCAAAAGCAGTTTGGAGCTGTCATGCTCAGTCTTGCATCAGAACAGCGCTTTCTTTCTGTCTCTCTGAGTTTTTAATCAACAGCTCAAGTTGAGATGACTGTCAGCACTTTCTTCTGGTAAGACTCAATTTTGCTAAATATATATTCCACGTTTGTAGCTATAAATATTTACAGATATAAAGAATACACTCTCTGCAGGGAGTCAGGTTCCATTTCTAGTTAATCTTCTGATTCACTCATTGTGTGGATATTGCTGTAATTGCTTGATTTGTTGTTTTTTTTAATTTGCATATGCCCAGTTGTGAGAAATCTCGTGATTTTACACGAGTCCTCTTTCAGTTCCTGTGCCTCTGCACCTGATGAGTTCATTTCTGTAACGTGGGTCTCTGTCTTGGGCAGGGCACAGTGATGAGACTGCATTCTGTGGTTCTGAGAAGCAGACTCTCGTGCCTGGAAGCGTGATTAGATTATCTTAAAAACAAAAAAAAACAACAACAAAAATATCAAATCAATAATATCCCATTTAGATAATTAGTTGTATGCTTTTATGGATAGCAGGGGTTATGCAATGAAATGAAACGAAACCAAATCAAAGGCAGGTTTGGGTTATTTTCATTTCCCCAAATAAACACACTCACACCTGTGGGAGTCAGTGCTGCACAGACTACCAAGGTTTGCAGGATTAGATGCTTTCTGAGCAGCTAGAGGACATTATTTAGCATTTTCTCAGAACCAGACACATGCCCCATGGCTCTTCATGCCTCAGAGCCTCAGTCTAGCCATTACATGACGGATTTGGGAAGAAATTTCTGCTGTGACCTTATATCTTATATCATCCCTTGATATAAGCTATCATCGTGATATCTTACATTATCTCTATTAACTGTCCACTGACAATGCCATCACCTCTCTGGAGACATCTGTCTGTTCTGTCCCAGATGCCAGACCCTGTTTTCCTTTACAAAAAAGTGCCCCACAAGGCAAGCTAGAGCCCTTTAAACGCCACGAGACTGAAACTTCTCTAGGGTTCAGGATAAGGCTGCTAAAGACGAGGTACCCTGAATTTCCACTCTGTGATGAGAGCTGTCTCTGAGCAACAAACAATGGGGGTGGGAAGGTGCTGAAGGGTGCAGCAGCTCCAGCGGAGCTCGTGTGTAGCTAAAGGAGCTCCCTAAAGCAGAACCAGGCCAGCATCATCAAAACAACCCTTGGTGTTTGAAAATCCACTGCTGGCTTGGGATTTCCGTATGGCAGGACAGGAGGACAATGCCCTGATCCAAAAGAGAACTCACTGTCAGCCACTGGAGCACAATCCCTGACCAGGCTGCACTGATGTGATCCTTTGTGCTTCTCTAAAGAATCAAAACCTCGTGCGGCTCCTGAGGGTCTGAGGGATGTGGGATCTGGAAGTGTCCTGTTCAGAAAACATCCAGCTAGCCTGAGGTCCCAGGGAATAGCTGAGATTTCTGTGTCTGAAACTGCAGTCCAGGCAGTGCTGAGGTCCTCTCTACTCATGGATTTCTCCTCCTCCAGAAAGAGGAATGGCAGGAAGGGTGGGCAGGTAGAGAAAGCTGCACCTGCACTCACTGCCCCTCAGCTCTTCTGGTTGTCATCTTTATCACGCAGTTCAGCCTCTGGTGCTCTGCAGAGTGCTTCAGCTCCAGAGAATTGCTCTCAGAAATGCAGCTTCCCCTCTGCAACTCCTCTCCAGCACACACTGACACAGTTAAGGCAAATCCTCGGTAAGCTCATTCAGTGACCAAAACAACCTTTGTCAACACAGAGTCCAAAATTGTGCGGGGGTTTCTCACGTCTTTCCAAAATGCCCTGCTCAGCCAAAGTCTGAAAAACACAGAAAATGAGGAGTCCTGGCATCAGCCAGAAGAACCTGAGCTGTGGCCCCCTGGAAGTCCCAGTGCCTGGAATTGCTGGCATGCTCTCCAGATGGATTCAGGGCAGGTTTTTCTGAGCCTGGTGCCCCAGAGCAGCATGTGCTACCAGCAGGCAAGCTGCAATCCACATTTGCTTTTATTTTGCTCTGCGTTTTTGGCAGGAGAATCCTGCATTTCAAACAGTGTCAGAGGGATATTTTGATAGGATTAAGGGAAAGATGTTTCAGCCACCCCTCCCCTTTCACTGCAGTCAGTTCTCTGCCTGGTGCATGAGCAGTGTGTGCCTTACCTGGGCGTTTCTGGGAGTTCTGCCATTTCCCCCTTTGCCTGTCATCTCTGCTGGACTTTAGAGGGAATTAGAATACACCACTTAGAGGGAAGAATACACCACTGGCAGGCTCCAGCACTTGCTGACTTTGACAGTCACTGCCTCGAGCTCCAGTTTCTCTTCCACCACCTCTTTCTGCGCTCCTGTTTTCCAGCCCCAATGTTTCCCCCCCTCCACCTTATCCATGATTCCAGGAAACTGCAGTGGAAGCTAAATGGTTTTTAGGTACTTTAAAACCTGCCCAATTTCAGACTAAATTTCAAGGCTTTCCACTTTGGGTATGGCAAAAGCAGAGTTCTGCTATGATCAGCATTTCTCCTGTGTTAAAATCTGGAGCAAAAAGCGATGGTGTTCCTGCTCTGCCATCAAAATATTTAATTGTTCATAGGCCGTGGTGAAGTGGGATTTCAAAGCAACCTCAGTAGACGCTGATGGGAACCAGAGTTGTGAAATGCTGTGCAACATCAGGCCTTGTGTTTGGGAATGCTCCGTTTCTCACAAACACAGGCCATGTTCATGGATAGAAAAGTAAAAACACTGTAAGAAAATTCTGTTTCATCCCCAGTCCTTGTATAAGTAGCGTCCAGGAGCAGGAATGTCAGGCATAGCTGTGATGTTTCTTGAAGGAAGGGCACAGTTTCAGCTCTTTGGTTCCATTTGGAGCATTGCCAGACCCTTGAGTTTGAGTGCTGATGTTGGTAAATAATGCCCAGTTTTTGGCTGACCATACAGGTACTAATCTGTGGGCTAGCCCAGAAAAGCAGTGCCAGCACACTGACAGGAATTGATTCAAAGGTAGGTTCTCTAATAGTTGTGCTCTTGTTCCAGCCTTTCAGGCTGAAATGAAAGCTCAGAGCCCTTTTGATTGGAAGTAGAGATTTATGGTTAATTATAGCATTTCCCACGATTATATGTTTGTGCTTCAGCAATTGCTAGATGAGGAGGAAAGCTGAAACAATTTTAGGGCTAGCATGTTGCTCCACCAAAAGATGTGCCTTCAGATATCTCAGCATGGGCCCTTCCTTATTTCTTTATAAGGAAAAATCCATGGCAAATGTTCCACCCCACTGCTCCTTCAGAGAGCTGGCAGCAGGAGACGCTGCTGCTTCTGCCTCCGCTGCTTCTGTCCCTCACCTTTTGTCCTACAGACGAAGCCCTCAACGTCCCCACCTGAAAAATGGCAGTGAAAAGTGGTCTGGGGTGAACAACGAGATCAACTCGTCCAGACCACGAGTTCTGCGCAAGTCACACAAAATATTGCACCACACCTTGGTTCTGATAACACAGACAGGTGCCCAGAGTTCTGCGGCTGTGCATCATGGGGGCACAGAATGGTTTTACTTGGGAGGGACATTCAAGGGCCTTGGGAGGGACATTTAAAGGCCTTGGGAGGGACATTTAAAGGCCTTGGGAGGGACATTTAAAGGCCATCCAGCCCAAGCTCCCTGCAATGAGCAGGGACATCTTTAACCGGATCAGGTTGCTCAGAGCCCTAGGCTTGGCTTTCATGGTGATTCTGCTGTGAATTCCAAATGTTTGATGGCACATGGCAAGGTGAGTAACAGCTTAGCAAATTCCCATCCTTGTTTCATAATCTGCACCATAATTGCCTGTATTTAAGAAGAAGCTCCTGTGGACAGTGCATTTCTCTTCTCAATTTTCTCACAAGGAGAATATTAAAAAAACAAACTACTGTGCCAGATGTTCAAAGAGTTTTCACCCGCCCCCATCTACTATTTTCATGACCACGGAAAAAATGTTTGTTTTTTTTCTCTTGAGTAGAAAAGCCAAAGTGAACCTTAATGAACTGAAAACTAAAGAACACATCCGATTTTAGGTATGAGTTCACCATAGCTACAGCTGTGCAAGAGATACAGCAATGAAATACAAGCAGACTTTGGAGATATTCACTTACTCAATTAGAAGACCATGGCCACAGAATCACTTATTGTGGATGTTAAAATGAAACTCTTATCAAAATGACAGAATTTCTATTTATTTCCACATCCACCCCCAGAAGAGCCAGGGCAGTGACTGGCAGAGGCTCCCACAATTAATTCAGGACAGTTGTTGATGTCATCCACACTCTGAGCCCCTCAAAACCATAGGTGATAAAAGAAATGGTGGTGATGGTGTTGTCTACTGGAGCAAGCCAGCCTAGGATCTAACTTATCACATAGAAATTTAACTCTGAGCTAACTCCCTGTATTGGAAATGTAGAAAAAAAGAAAATTTCAGGTGCAATTCATCCTAGAGCACATGTCTGATGTGATGCTCCTTTCTCTGAGAGTACTCAGTTCTCTCCACTGGCTGCTAAGGGAGTCCAAGCTCAAAGGAGATGGGATGAGTGCAGGTCCCTGTGCCTGGTGTGGGAAGAGATGCACGGAGGGTGAGAGCTGGGGCCGGGAGGGGAGGTCAGTCTGTAACCAGGTGGGGATGGCTCAGAATGTGCTCTGGACAAGCAGTAAGAGCACTGCAGTCTGGCAATCCCTTGTCCTCTCTGCCTTGGCTGCTCAGGACACTGAAGTCAGTGTTTTTCTGTTCCCAAATCCATTGGGTGCATTCAAACCTCACCATGAGATGAAGCCGCTCCTCCCAGGCTGGAATTTTGCTCTTGAGATGTGGTCCTTGCCTGATGTTCCTGTGATCTTCTGTACTCGCATTCTGCTCCGGGGCAGGCTGGGGAACAGGACCTTACTCATTTCCATTGCTGGCACCTTCATCTGAAACGGCAAGACAGGATACAAAAAGCAAAGAGATTTATTTTAGGCTGACTTTAAAAAGAACCCAGCACTATTTTTAGTGTGTTTACTACTCGTCAAAGGGATTTTCTGTTGTCTCAAACCCAGGCCACTGAGGTTTACCACCGCTTGTATAACATTTTTTCAATGGTGCTGTTCCTTTTTCAGTAATTGGTGCGGCTTCCCATGGCTCCAGCAGCCCTGCAAGGGGGGACTGAGCCACACTGGGGTGAGAGAGGCTGCACTTTCTGGGTCTGGGTGGGGTCCCTGTTGACTTCATCTGCCTCAGAGTCAAGCCCTGCACTGTTTTGGTTTCACTGAAGCCTCACTCAGTTTCCTGGTAAGGATCCATTTCTAAATATAGCTCCTTACATTGGATGCTGGAATGTTTACCCATGCAAAGTCAGGCAAGGTAAACACTTCCAACATTTTTTTTGGTCAGTACCTTTTTAATGGAAATGCGTCCTGAATTATATTTGGCATCACCTTGGCTTGCTGGAGCTAAATACAGGGACTGTCTTCGTTTTCTGATATCTGCAATTTCTAATTTTATTTTCACGTGGAAAGGGGTGATTTAGAAGGATTTTAGATCCTTCGTTGCGGGTGTGTTGGTCAGAGGGGATGGTGTGAGCCCTGTGAATTTTGCATTCACCTTTTAAATAACACAGCCCTGATTGAATCTGTTGACAGAAGCGGAGCAATTTAAAAATACATTTGAAAGTATGCAATGGGATTATGACAGAGGGCTGTGCCAGAAAAAATACAAGCTCTTAGTATGCAGTTACAGTTGCTTAAGCACACATTAAATGTATAGTTTGCACTCTCTCTTGCTCTCTCTCTCTTTCAAAGAATGTATTGTGAAGTACATTTATTTAGGACTGAGCCATTATGTTAATTCAGCTTTGATTCCACTGATGGATTTCTTTTTTCAATCCCTCCTGTGTATTTGTGATAAGCTCTGACTCGAGATTTGACGTAAGCTTGTCATTCTGTTCACATAAATCTGATTTTAAAGCTATTTGTGCAAGTGGCTTGCTTGAGCTTTTTGAACAGGAAGATGCATTTCTGAGCAGGCTGTGATTTTCTTTTAGGGATCAATCATCTCATCAGCTGGTGCTGCTGAACCTCTGAGGAGCAGTGAGGGCTCCTCTTTGCCAGTCATAATGAAAAAGCCATTGTGCTGTGCCACACCTCGTGCTGTTTTCTACTTACTTTTGTGTAGGGAAATAACTTCCTTTTGGTACAAGATGGAGAAAAAAAAGAAAACCTCTGAAATAAATGGATATCTTTTTGAAAAGCAGTATCCCTTCACCAAGCTCCCTACACTGGACACTTCTCTACCAACACAAGTGACTGGTGCCAGACAAACAGGATCAGCACCAGAGCAGGGATTTGGTGCTGCCCTCTCCTTGTCCTTCACACCAGTGCCCTGCCTCACACCCCATCCTGGGGCCTTGCACTCATTTATCCTCACAGACTCAGAATCATGGAGTGGTTTGGGTTGGAAAGGACCTTAAAGCTCATCCAGTTTCAGCTCCACTGCCGTGGGCAGGGACACCTTCCACCATCCCAGGGTTCTCCAAGCCCCATCTGGCCTGGCCTTGGACACTGCCAGAGATCCAGGGGCAGCCACAGCTTCTCTGGGCACCCTGTGCCAGGGCCTCAGCACCCTCACAGGGAACAATTCCTTTCTAATATCCAGTCTAAAGCTCCTCTCTGTCAGTGTGAAGCCATTCCCCCTTGTCCTGTCACTCCAGGCACTTATCAATAGTCTCTCAATTTTTTTGCAGGCTCCCTTCAGGCACTGGTAGGCCCCAATTAGATCATCCCAAAACCTTCTCTGCTCCAGGCTGAACAATCCCAGTTCTCTCAGCCTTTCCTCCCAGCAGAGCTGCCCCATCCCTCTGCTCATCCTGGAGCCTCCTCTGGGCTCTCTCCAGCAGCTCCAGCTCTCCCTGCTGAGGCAGCTCTGCAGGTGGGGTCTCAGCAGGGCAGAGGGGCACAATCCCAATCTCCTTCCTGCTGCCCATGCTGGGGGCTCAGCCCAGGGCATGGGGGTCTCTGGGACGGGCCATGTCCAGCCCTCACCCACCAGCACCCCCAAGTCCTTCTCCCAGGGCTGCTCCATCTGCTCATCCCCAGCCTGGACTGATCCTAGGGGTTGTCCTAGCACCAGCACTTGGTTTTTAAAAACCTCATGGGATTCCCCTGTTGCCTTTGTTCTTTTGTTTTGTTTTGTTTTGTTCCTTTCATAACACATGTTTCCATCCCTAACTGGTTCCCAGCTGCTGAAGCAGTGACCGTCACTGGAACTCAGTTCCTGGCAAGGCAAATGGATGTAGCAAGGCAGGAAATTAATGAGGTAGGGCACAGTTTTGTAGTTCAGGCTTTCCAAGCAAGACATTAAGATCCTGGTGCATGTGATCCGTGTATATCCCTGGCTAATTATGTATAATGTATTTACCTCATCTCCAGGTGAGGTAAATGGAAGCAGGATGCTCCTTCAGGAACAGACTCCATCCCTGAAGAACACAGTGCTGATCTGTGCTCTGATGTGGATGAAATTGGGGCGTTCATGTTGCCTGCGATGCCCATGTATCCCCTGCACAGAGGTCGGCAGGAGCTGGCTGCTGCTGGTGGCGTGTTCCTGCATGGCTCCAGCACGGCAGAGCCCCAGGGCCGCAGCACGACCCTCCACTGACACGAGGTGAGCTGCAAAAAGGACCGGGGTCGTCTTGTAGGAGCCATCCTTGCTCGTGCTGAGGGTCCCTGTCCTCAGAAAGAGCTGGGGAGCTGGGCAGCAGCAGAAGCAGCCAGATGGGAGCGGGGGCAAGGTGCACCTGAGCCTTCGTCCAGTGCTCCAGAAAATCTCGTTAATTGGAGCTCCTGGAAAGGCGTTTGGTGTTGGAGTCCTGCTGCTCACACCTGGGGACTCATGGGGCTGGGAAGGCACAGACAAACCTTGCAAAGCGTGGGCAGCGCCAGGGCAGCTCTGGATCAGCTGAACTCCCCAGGAAGTGCAGGGCAGCCGTGTTCCCTCCCTCCTTCCACAAGCCACAGATTCCCCTGGGCTGGGCTGTGTGACATCCCACGCTCAGCTGGGACATTTCTCCATTTGGGGAATATCCATCTCCCAGATCTCCACCAGCAGCCCTAATGGTGACACTGCTGGAACTCCTGCTGCTTTCTCCACTTCCCTGCTAATCCTGCTTTCCTGCCCACTGAGGGAGCTCTTGGGGATACTGGCAAGCGCTGGTGACAAAACGCACGGCAGCGTCCTCAGAGCGCTCTGGAAGGAAGCGTAGTATTGGAATTAAAAATGGAACAATTGATTTGTGAGCTGAGCTCTGCAGTGACACAAAAAAGGGTCATGGAAAGGGCGTTGCAAAAAGTGAAGGGCGAGATTTGAGCAAGTGCCCAAGCTGCAGAAATGCTGAACAATGGCAGTTCTGCTGCGTTCTGCTGAACCCAGCCTCCTGAATCCTCCACAGCAGCGGTGACAACGCATGTCATCTGTTGACATGCAGGGGGAAATCGCAACCCATTCAGAGCAGAGCTATTTTGGGGTGTTTGTTCCAAGGCCTGCGTGTGTGAATGGCTGCAGCCGCCTCCCCAGCCGTGGGTTTGGCAGTGAGCTCCCTCCCACTGGGAGATAAGGCAGTTTGTACCCTGTCAGTGACCAGAGGCAGCCACAAAACATTAGGCAGGCTCCTGACTGTCGAGAGCTGGAGCTGCTTGGAAACAGCAGGGTCAGTCTGCTCTCAAACACACTGGTATTATCTCATTAGCGGTGGCATTTACTGCACAGCTCAGGGAGCAGAAAAGGGAGCTGTTAAAAAAAAAAAAAAGAAGAAGGGAAAAAAGGCAAACAAATAGTGCATGAAATCATTAGGCAGAGGGAATGTTATTTACATGTGGGCTTTTTCTTTATTAAAGAAGGTAGTGATTGTACTACCAAGTGAATCCTACACAAGCAGCAGGTTAGCGCTTCCTTATCTCACCTCCAAATTACGTTCTCCTTCCAGCCGGAAAAACCTTTTACCCAAAGCTCAGTCCTTGTTTATAAAGCTTTTTCTTTTTTTTCTCACAACTGAAGAAGTACAATGCAGCTGAGGTTTGGGAGCAAGAGCCAGGAATGAGCGACAGGAATGAGAGATGCTCTCCTGTGGAGCTCCTCTCCCCTCTCCCCATACCCACCTTCTCCTTGCTCCCATGGGCATGCTTTTGCTGTCGGCTTCTCTGCTGCCAACTGAACGCCCCAGACTGAGCTCTGACTTTACTGTGGCACTGTGGAATAAAGATCGAAGAGAAGACCAAGCAGGAGGATAAAAACACCAGGCAGCACACGAGTGGCACATCCCTGGGGGCCAGCAGGAGTGGCAGGAGACGTGAGAAGTGCACAGGAAGCTGATTTCTTCGGCAGCACTGCGAGATTTCCTGCAGATCTGCTTCCACCAGGCTGCAAACACGGGCACAAACAGGGGAACGGTTGAGATTTTCCACAGCAGGACCTGGAAATGGAGCTGCTTCACCCTGTCCCTGTTGAGGGCTTGAGGATGGACTGCACTGGCAGCCACTCCACCCCTGGAGCCCGGCCCTGCCCCTGGAGGCTCCACAGGCCTGGGGGGCACTGGTCAGAGGAAAGGCTTTGCAGGGTCAGGGTTTCTATTCCTGCCAAAAGTGTGCGTGGGGATACTCGCTCAGAAATGGCTCCTGCTTTCAGTCCGGGTGCACTCTGTGCTGCAGGGCTGCTCTCAGCTCTCGCAGGTCGGTGTCACACAAATCCTCTGCACGGAGAGCTATCAGAGCAGCCCTCCTGCAAGAAAGAAAGAAAAGAGGTGGTGTGAGAGGCAGAGGAGCTCTCCAGAGAGAAGAGGGCAGCCCACGCTGAAAGTGTAGAGTGGAAGAGGAAACTGGGGAAGGGTCTTTAAGCTTCCCTTGGTGCTCACGTGTTGCATTTGCACCAGGGGGGATTTGATTTTAACAAATAAACCATATACAGCAAGATCTGCTTTTTACAAAACAGAAAAAACTCCTCGGGTTTCCAGAGCACGAACTAGTTCTTCATGTGGTTTCCTCAGATGTGTGTGTTCCTTGGCAGATAACATCAAACCTGTGCGCTCCCTCTGAAGGGTTTTCTGTCTGAGCGGTGCTGGGGAATTGTACTTTCTCAGGCAGAACAAATTCTATGATTTAGTTTCTTGCTGACGTACAGGTGTAGCTCTGGCTCACGTTAAGTTCACATATACAAGTGCTGAAATGACTGTTTCCAAAAAAATGTAGGGGGACAAAAAACCCTGCTCTTAATTTCTTGACGGTTTTGCTCCGGTGGTTTTCAGAAAACAAACACAGAGAGGGGAATGCAGAGAACCAGAAGAATGTGTTGAAAGTGCAAATGCACACAGACACAAAAATATTCTAATGCAAGTTACAGCATAGAATGTTTTTTTAAGCAGTGTTATCCACTCTGGGATGATATTGATAAAATTAAAATTGCATTTGGCTTGCTTTTATTTCTTACTATCTACTGTATTTGAGGAGATGTATCTAGTATAATTAAGATCTTTTTCTTTTGCACAAGGTCAGAAATGTAAGTGTACAGCGGCTGAGTATGAACTTACTGGGAAAAAAACTTCTTAAATGCTTTCAGAACTGATGTCGTTGTGATATTGTTATTCTGGCCTCTGCACAAATGAATTTCTCTTTCCTTCTTTATTTATTTGTCCATTTATTTTCTATGCCTGGGACATGTTTACACGAGGTGGGCATTCTTGGATCCATAAATGAAGTGAATGCAAAGAGGCTTTTTAAAAAATCACTACTCAAGAAACTCCCTGGAATATAATCAGCAGTCCATCAACTCTCAATAATTAGAGTTGTTCTGCACAAGGGCTGCGAGTTTGTTGTTCTCACTTATTCCTGCACACCTGGAGATGAACCACCAGGCATAAGAAATACAATGAGATTAAAAAATCATTGAGACTTCCATGTGCAGCCATACAAGAGAGGAATGTGGGGTTTTTTCCTGGTCTTGAGTAGACATTTCTTCTTTTTATAGGTCAATTTTATTTGTTATCATGTCCCATATTTAGCTCAGTGATAAATTCATTCAGGCTGCCCCAATTTTTCTTTGTGAATGGAAGCGCAGGCTGGCACCGAGAGCTCTCTGCAGGAGTCTGGGTGTTAAACTGCCTCAAACAAACCTTTCAAGGCAGTTAAAATACATTGTTTATAGGTGAGACTGAGTGATTTGCTTGATCATTCTTCACAACGCTGCAAAGGGATGCTGAGAGTGGTGAAAGAGTCTCAGCCTGTCTGGCAAATATCCTGCGATTTTAATTGTACTCAGACAGGAAAAAATAGAAGACACTTGCTGCAGCCAAGTGAACAATCCAGAGTGGACAATGTATTTAACACATTAAGGCTGGGAGTCTGGGCTGCATCAGAGCCTCAAGAGCTCCTCCCAGGACAGCTCCAAGAGCAGCCAAAAGCGGAATTACCAACCCCAGCAGCCCTGCCTCGGGCTTTGGCACAGCCTTTGCTCACGTTGAAGGTGAATATGGGTGTGATTTTTGCACAGGTACCAGGGTGCAGGTGTGGGGACAGCTGGGGCTGCCTGGAATAGTCCCAAAGACCTCTGAGACCGAAGCTTGCAACCTTCATAGCATTGCAGTGAACTTCTCTGATCTTTCACTTGCCCAGTAACCCTGAGGATACAGAGATTTATTTTTATAATATAGCCAGTCCTCTGATTCACCCTCAGCTTTCAGAACGGTTCACACCTGAGCTGATCCCAAACAGTCCTTTCTAAACTTGGCATTTATGAGCTGAATCATCCAGCACTGTTGCCATTCTTTAGGGTGAGAGCAGAAGCACACACAGAACAAATTGTCAGGCGCGTTTCAAAGTTGTTTTCCTGCCACTTGTGGTCCTAGGGCAATGCTGGAAATGAAGGAAAAAGAATTCTTCCTGCAAATGTTGTTGCATTTATGTGGTTTTGTCTCGCTGACACAAATGCAACAGTTGAGGAGTTGCAAGGGAAAAGACAAGGCAGAGAAAGAGAGGCAGGAGTCAGTAATTCCTTGGGAAGAGCAAGGTGTAACTTACTGTTGCTGCTGCTGTTTGACTCCACTCCAAGAGCAGAGTTACAAAAGAAAAAGGATTTGTCAATGCCCAAGGTCATGTCCCTGAAAATACCATGTACAGCTCTGGTTTTCTATCCCATTCACCCACACTTCAAGAAGGCAGAGGAGCCACGAGGACTGAAATTACTCAAAGGAAACCATTTTACTTTTGCCGCTTTTATTTTTGACATTTTTATGTCAGAGCTCCTTGACAGGAAAAGAAACGTTCTAAAAATCAGACATCGTGCAGGTGTCTCAGAAAGAGGCACAAACACTGCTGCTCACTCTCAGAACTAAACTCTTGTGCATCTCTGAAAGAGCACTTAGATTGAAATGAGAGTTCAGTGTGGAAATCAAGATGCTCTTTACTGTGCCCCATGACACGAAGACAGTTCTCGATGCTCATCAGTGAAATCCTGATAAATAAAATGACACAGTTTGTCTGATCACATCTCCCGTGATATCCACAACAACCACAGTGTTTCTCTTTAGTGTGTGCTCACAGAGCAGGCATTTTGCTTAAAGCTCCTTATTATATTTTATTATTGATCACACAAGGAATTGGGGCAGATTCTGGTTGTCTGAAATACAAATGTGTGAATAAACAATGAAGTGCAAATTAATTGCCATATCTTCCAGAGGAGGCGTGGGAAGGTAATGCTCTGCTGCAGCACAAATCATTCAAACTTCAGTTTTGTGCAGAATATAAACAGCAGAAAAATCTACCTTAATGTGGGGCATAAGCTGGATATTAAATACACTGTTGTCTGCCATTAATAAGAGTAATTTCTCAGAGTTAGAAAAGGTACAGAGCAGAGCAGCCAAACCAGCCTGTGACAGGGAGATGGGAAATGAATTATCCAGAAAGATTAGCCAGAATTGGGCAGACTGATAATAGGAGACTCTCCGGGGATGTGCTGAGGACAATGCTGAAAGGAAAGGAACCAGGAGAATGGATCACATTCATCTTTTTCAGATAGTCCCTCGTTTGAAGAGCCTGGGCTGTGGGACAGCAAGGGGGTGACTCAGAAATGAGAAGTATTTCCGGCACATTTGTTTGGTGTCGGTGAGATATTGAACAAATAGCTGAAGTCAGGAGCAACACGTCAGGGGTTTAAAAGGAGCTCGTTTGTTTTCTTTTCGTGAAGGATTTTTGAGA
The DNA here is from genome assembly GCA_013397935.1 of Dasyornis broadbenti. Lineage (NCBI taxonomy): Eukaryota > Metazoa > Chordata > Aves > Passeriformes > Dasyornithidae > Dasyornis > Dasyornis broadbenti. The sequence goes on from VZRN01006817.1 coordinate 109,632, forward strand.
TTACATTAGCTACATATTTGAACTTACCATGATAAGTTCTGGGGTGATTTGTATTTATTGGGGTTATGAGGGCAGGCCTCAGTGGGCCACACGGTATTTTTACAGGGCTGTTTCCATAACAAAAATGACACAAAGCTGTATTAACTTTTCACGGATTGACAGAGAAACAAACTGTCTAAATAGATGTGTTTGTTTAAAGAGGGCCTGAGGAGGGGGGGAATCCCTGCAGGTTTTCGAAGCAAACGTGCACCTATAGGTTTGAAGTTTTAAACTGGGGGTTTTGTTTCCATTCTCGTAAGATGTAGCTGAGAAGAAAAGGCAGGGGGAAGAAAAAATACAAGGAGAGTAAAGAAAGAATGTGAATCCATGCAGAGAGACCCTCAGAGGGGCAAAAGGAAAAAAAAAAAAAAAAAAAAAAAAACACCACCAGATTTCCAGGTAGTTTCTACAGAACAGGATGGGAGAAAATGCACAGTTCCCTCCACCTTGGCAGACTTGGTCATGTCTTCAGTTAAAATTTCTTTTCCAGCTGAAGCCTCTTTCTTCCTGGGTATGACAATTTGGGTGGACTATTCCCAGCTTCATTCTCTGGAGCTGGCATTAAGATACACACTTGCTTCTAAAACTTTACAAATTAATTTACAAATGAAACAAAATTTTAAAAAGCAGATACTGTGATAAAACCAGATTAAGTAGCTTATTTTAAGTGAACAGCAATTTAATTTTGATTTATTTGAAGCATTATATTCCTGTTATTACAACACACTTTGTGTCTGTAAGCCTCTGATTACTGGAAGGTGGGAGAGAACAGCAGGGGAAAAGATCATTTTTATCTTCTTCTCCACTTTTCTCCATTAATCATGGTACCAGACAGGATACTGGGTTACATGGAGCACATGTTTGGCCCAGAATGGCCAGTTCTATAATGCACAGTTTTATGAAGTGATGAATTCTAGAATGAGAGTTCCAGCGTGCTTTTTGGTAATAACTGTGGGCTCTAACATGCTTTTTCACTTACAGTAATTATTCCAAGGCGGAAAATTGAGCAAATGAAAACGAGAAATACAGAGAGCTGGGTTTACATGAGAAATGGCTGAGATGAATTTCATTTTGGGAGTTAATATCAAGTCCTGTCTATACTGCAGAAAAGACTTGCTTAATTTTCATACCTGGGGTTTGTTAAGTAATACAAACAAATAATATAAACTAAGCTAACATAAACTAAACTAATACAGCCTCAGTTCCTAACTCAGGCAAAGCAAACTGTGTTTTTTGCTCAGCCCATCAAATGAACACGAGGGGTGGAGAGGAACCCTCACAACTCGTGTGTATTTTATTGTTTAAACACAACTGGTAATGGGTGAGTGTGTCTAGGCCAGGGAAGGCAGAAAGCAGTAATTAACACTAATTATGGCACACTGACATCATCAGTCTTAAATTTCAGGACCTGTGTTCCAGGTCATACATCAGAAAAAAGAAACCTTACGGAAATTAGAATTTTTCCCAGGTATTATTAGAGAACCTTGAGAATGACAGACAACAGCTCGGTCTAGAACCCCCGGAGAGGGGTGGGGTTTCTGTGCAGTCAGGAGGGGGCTCAGCCTGCTCTGCTGGGCCAGCTGGCCTTGGCTGTGCTGCCTGGCTTTGTCCCCTGCAGCTCTCAGTGGCATTTGCTCAAGGCAAAGGCCCAGCTTTTGGGGTGTTCCTGTGGAATGGCAGCGCAGCAGGCCCAGGCCATGAGAATAATCATGGCCCAGAAATAAAGGGCTGAGAGAGAAGGAAAAAAAATCCGTCAAATGCAGGGCCACACTTGGAGCCTCTCCCGACTGTCACAGATAAAATTTAATGTCAGGTAGCAACCAGTGAGAATTTTCTGTCTGTAACTCCAGAGCTGAGATTGTCGCAGTCATGACCTGACCATCCCTGCCCACCAAAGCCCAGCTGTAGGCAAGGCTGGCCAGTCTGACCTTGGTTTTAGCGGCCTAAGCACCCAAAAAACCTCGCTAATCTCAGGTTAAATCCGTGTGAGTTTGAGGAGAAGCACTTCCCTTTCAGCAGGCATCCAGTGAAGGCACTGAGCTGGTGTTTAATAGAAATCAGTTCAGTTTCCAGGTGAGCAAACTCACCCCTACCATGCAGTTTTATTCTCTCTGCACAACAAATCCGCCTTGTGAACCTTGGGAATAACACATCTTTTCTCCCATCTGAGGTCTCTGACTTTTGAATCCGCTGTGAGGTCTCTGAGTGAGGGTCCAGCCCTCTCTAGATGCACCCACACGATCAATCCACTGAGATCAAGCCACAGGAACTGGTGCAAATCCCTTCTCGGACAGACAAGGGAACTGCAGCCTTACCCACACTCCAGCACATCCCTGTCCTGTCCTGCCCCCAATTCACCTCCTCACCGTTCAGTGTCTGTTTGTTGCCAGCTCAAAGGCTTGTTTTTTTAACTTCATGAGAAAAGGAAGGTAGGATTTTAGCAGAATCCTACTGCAAAGCACATATTTCTCCTTTTTCTTTCCTTCTCCCTCCACCCCGTCAACAAATCCCCAAGGCCAACATTGTAATAAACAGCAGGAAAGGCCCAATTTTCTGCACCTGTGGCCTTGTTTGTCTGTGTATTTCTATAGGTGAATGGGCACTGGGGACACAGAAAGGAAGTGAATTCAATGGATTGGTTTTAAAAACTCAGCATGGTCATCAGCAGGCACTCAGGTGAAATGGCTTTAAACCCCTGTTAAAACAGAGCCAGAGTGAAACAGGGTGTGCAGCTACAGTGCCTGCAGCTTGGGGTTGTTTTATTTTTAATATAAAAACGTGGCATTGTTAAGAATCAGCACCCAGTCAAGTAGCTTTTTATTCAGGACACAAACCCCCTCTACCTAAAGTGCCTTACACAGAGAACAGTGATGTTGGCTTTAATCTCCTTTTTCACCCCGTGAAGATTTAGTGCTGACAAAAGGAACGAGACTAGCACAAAATGAGGCAGGTTTTTTGGGTTTCTTTTTGGTGGCTTGTTGGTTTTTTGGGGTGTTTTTGTTTTGGTTTGGGTTTTTTTGGTGGGTTTTTTGGGGGGATTTGTTTTGGTGGTTTTTTGTGTTTTGCCATTTGGGGCTTTTTTTGTTTTGGTTTGGGGGTTTTTTTGTTTGTTTGGTTTTTGTTGTTTTTTTGTTGTTGTTTGTTTGTTTTTGTTTTGTTGGGGTTTTCTTGGAAACAGGATGGACTCAGGCCCTGAGCTCCCCCACCAGCACCTAAAACCTGCTCTGTGCCCCTGGGCAGCTCCTCCCTGCAGCCCAGCTTTGGGAACCTGGATTAGCTGTAACCACTACTTGGAGCCAAGCTTTCCCCTGAGGGCAGATGTTCCCTCTCCAGTGCAATGTCCCAGAACTGCGTAGCACAATTTATTGGGGTTTTTCCCCCAAAGATCCTGCTTTATGTATAAAAACTTCACACGCCAAGAGGTGCACAAGTTCTCTCACATTTGGACAGATTCGTTTTCAGGGTCTTTATTGAATGCCTGAGGGGAGTGCCCTGTAAAGCCCAAACGCTGCAGTAATTGATATTCTCCTGGGATTTCAGTTCCTGGGTTGTGGGTGCACGGTGAAAAGAGCAGATCTTAGGTTGTTATAGCTCCCTGAAGGTTTGGGGGGGAAAAAAATTATTAAAAAAGATAAACACCTTTTGGCAAAAGCCAAACTGTTTGCCTTCACTTGGCTTCACTACTGGGTTATTTCTGGCTCTGCTGTTTATCCAGGTCCCTCCCGAATAGTTGGAGTCTCCACCCACCTGAGCACAGATCCCTGCTGCAGGGGCACAGACTCAGACCCTGCAGCATTGTGGGGTTTGATTTATTTGCACTAGGAAAAATTAAGCTTGAAACAAAAATGGGCCTCACTGAATTTTTTTTTGCCTGGTGCTGCTCTCCTGAGCGCAGCTCCAGCAAGGACAGGCAGTGTTTCCTTGTTCTCCCAGGGCTGTGGAGGGAACCTCTGCTATTGAACTACTCCTTTCAAAGGACGCTGAGGCTTTAGACACTGGTAGAGGAAAAAGAACTTAAAATGGGACAACCAAAAGCAACTCATTAAAAAAAAAAAAAACAGGTCCAAACTTTATTAATATAAAGTATTGACAAGGGTCTCAAGTAAGTGTTTAGGTGAGTTTCAAGGAGATAAGGACAAGTATGAGTTGGCTGCATGAATAATTTGGTTGTTTTTTGACTAAAATGCCATTTCTGGTCTAGGCTCTCTACCTCAATAGTTTGGCTGAACACATGCATTCACACTTGTATGTGTGTACCTAATCTCAAACACAAATACTCAACCATGGATATGTTTGTTCAACCCTCTGTTGACTCTGGTGATCAATTTTGAAGCCCAAAAGCTGGTTAACAGCACTGTAAATAGCTCAGAGGCAGCTGTTTATTTGCCCATGATATTTGTCGAGCATTTCTATGAAAACAGCCCCGCAGGATTGGCTTCTTCCTCCCTCGATGGCAGAGGCAGACAGCGCTCACCTGAGCTGGTGCTCAGCAGGAGCTGGCCTGTCTGCTCTGCCTGCTTATCCAAACATTCCGCTCCTGTACAAAGCTCCACGAGCCAGCCCTCAGGACCCCAAACCAAGCCACAGTCTACCATCAAACTGGATTATTATCAAGCTAATTCTGTGAGAAGTGAAACCTGGGTGTGAGGGTGTATTTAAGCCCAGGCAGACTTTTAAGCTGGATCAGCATTTTAAATCTGCTCTGGCTCTAGTTACACAACAGAAACAATGCAGAATTATTTTCGTGGGGAGCACCTGTGCCCCATGTCCTGACTGAGGCTCCTCCCCAGGCTTTCACACGGTGCAGCTTTGGGAAAATTGCTCCAGCTGGAGATGAAGCAGTGCTCAGTGTGCCTCAGGCTGTGGGTGAGGATGGCTCTGGGCTGTGAGCTGGACACGAGCGCTGGCTTTAACTTTTCAAAACACGATTGCAAATGCGCTCCTGGTGCTGGGGGTGCGAGCAGATGTTCCCTGCCAGGAGCAGGAGCTCCTGTCTTTACCTGAGCAGCAAAAATGAGACCAAACCCACCCAGGAGCTCACAGAGATCTCTGTTTCTGTACTGCCCACTCTGCTGAGTGAGGGGGAGCCTGATGCCCCAGGCCTCCATCCAAAGGCCTGTTTGGCCTTTTTCTCCTTCCATGAGACTGCTTGCTCTCACTCAGCCAGGCACACAAACCCTCACCCCGGGCTGGCCCAGATTCCTCTCCAGCACAGCCAGCTCCAGCAGCACTCTACACCTGTGTTATCTCCAGGACTTCGGCAAGAGCCAGCAATAACAGCAAGCAGCTGGATGTCAGAAGAGACCAAATCTATCATGGCCTGACACGCTGCATTGCCTCTGCAGCAATAAAATTACTGGTGGCTCAGCAGAAACAGCACCCAGAGCTGGTCAGATCTGCTGTGGAAGGTGCCTGAGCTGACTTTTGAGTTGCTACGTTTGATTGTTGTTATTTACGGCTTTGGTTGCTCACGAAGCCGTCTGGTAAATTGGGTTTAGAGCCCACGGTGTGAGTGTTCTGTCACTGTGTTCTGGAGTGCTCTCACACAGCCTCCCCTGGGGTTTGCAGCCATTCCCTGTTTCAGTCAGCAGGGAAGGGAAAGGCGGGGACCTCTTCAGCCCTTGATGATAAAGAGGTGCCAGGGAAGGGACTCGGCATGGCTGGGTGGCAGCACAGCAGCACGGATCAATAGCAGCAGCCCTGATCAGTACCTGCAGCACAGATCAACAGCAGCAGCCCTGATCAGTACCTGCAGCACAGATCAATAGCAGCAGCCCTGATCAATATCTGCAGCACAGATCAATAGCAGCAGCCCTGATCAATATCTGCAGCACGGATCAATAGCAGCAGCCCTGATCAATAGCTACAGTACGGATCAATACCTGCAGCCCTGATCAGTATCTGCAGCACGGATCAATAGCAGCAGCACTGATCAATATCTGCAGCACGGATCAATAGCAGCAGCACTGATCAATATCTGCAGCACGGATCAATAGCAGCAGCACTGATCAATATCTGCAGTACGGATCAATATCCACACACAGCAGCCTGGGCTGCTCCTTCCACCTGCTGCAAACAGAAGGTGCTGCTCTCCAGCCTGGCGTTACGGTGTGTGTTCATTTTGTTTTATCACCGTGAAGGAGTTGTGTTTATCCTACAAACAAGGAAGAAAGTGGTTAAAAGTGAACCTCAGCTTTTTTAGTCAAGATTTTTAAAGCCATCTCCAGTCCCTGGAGTAATTAATTTCAAATTGGTAGTTCAAGGCTATTGGTCCAACACTAAGTTAGTCTGGAAGAACATAGCAGAGTGAACTTGCAACCATTACATAATTTTGTATTTTTTCTGTTGTGTAACCAGAGCCTGAGTAGATTTAAAATTCTGATCCAGCTTAAAAGTCTGCCTGGGCTTAAATACACCCTCACAATTCACTTCTCACAGAATTAGCTTGATAATAATCCATTTTGATGGTGGACTGTTGCTTGGTTTGGGGTCCTGAGGGCTGGAGTGGTGGAGTTTCTCACAATGCTGTTTTCAGTTCCTGGAAATAATTCATGAGGACGAAGAGCTGTTTAATCTGATGAAAGCCGTCAGTATCTTTAGCCTGTGGCTGAGGGGAGCCCAGCGGAGAAACCCAAGTGCTAAAGATGCTGATTTCAGTAGGTGGCAGCATCCCCTGTGTGTCACTCCCAAACCAACACCCGCCCTGCTGCTCTGGGGCTGGAGAGCTGGAAAATACCCCCAGTTTGCTGTGGCTGCTGCAGACCCCCAGCAGTGACGGCTGCTGCTTCCTACAGCCGATCCCAGACAGAACCGAGCCTTCCCTCCCTCTCTCTTTCAGTGCATGAGGTGTTTGTGCCTGCCAGCTTGGGTTTGTTTGAGAGGGGAGCGCTGAGAATTCGGCCCTCAAAGCATCCCACATTTCTGTGGTGCTGTGCCCCAGCCCAGAAAGGCTCCAAACAGCTCAAGTGCCTCCCTCACAGACTCAGCCATTGTCCATCTCTGCCTCCAAAAGGCATTATTTCATTTGCTGCAGTGAGAAGCATCATGCCAGCTCAGGAAAGACTCACTCTCAACATGGAAACAAATAATACTCTGTTAGAGATCCTGGTAGAGACCAAGCCCCACAACAGGGCATACATACCTGCCATCCATCCCCAAAAATACACCCACATGCAATTGCAGTTCAGTTCCTTCTCATGGCTGTTAGGCAGTATAAATTAATAGATGGATTAGGTTTTTAGGACAGCTGTAGGGGTCATCTCTGCCTTCCCTTTTCTTTTTCTTAAATAGTGTATTTATTGTGCTTGGCTAAGCTTCTCTCTTGCTCTGGTGATAACAAACGAGCACAACTGTAGGGCAGGATTGTAGAGGATTCCTGTGCTCCCTGAGCATCTCTGGAGGGAGAATCCCCCCAAGTCAGGTGTCAATATGACATGGCTGCAGTTCTAAAGGACTTCGTGGCATCCAGTGGCAACTATGCCAGCCACAAACAGCGCTTGCACCAGCTTTGTTGTGCTGCCTGTAAAGCAATTGGAGGGAAGGATACTGCTTAGGAAGAGGCTGCAGAGTTTCTCAGTCAGGGAATTTCCAGCTGAGAGATCCAGCCTGGTTTTAAACCTGGCCAGGTCCTGGGCTTGAATCTGGTTCCATAGGCTTTAACTGAAATCCCTTTTCCTTTTTATTCGCTGTCGTTCATCTGGAATGCAAGTTTAATGCTAATTTTGTATGTTGGGGCAACATCAGAAGGCAGTAGTTAGGAGTCAACAGCATCAAAGGAAACTTTCCATAAATCCCATCTCCCTTTGCCAAGCACTGCTGGGGCCATCTTCTGTCCTTAATATTCTGTCCATGAACATTCCTGTGTATTCACCACATAAGGCTAAGAATAGTTCAGCCATTTAAGGGCCTGAGTTTACAGACAGGGCCTGTGTGAGTAATGGATTGCTGGGCTGGGTCACGGCTAAAACATCCCAGCAGTCCATGTTTATCAATAATAAGGTAATAAAACAACATTATCTGATTTCAACTTTCTTACCTTAGCAAAATATTAGCTCTTTGTCAAGCTGAGCTTGGTTTTCTGTGCACAAGGAAACAGAGGTTTGTGTAATTACCAGCTTTCTGTTAGGCTTGGTGATGATACTTAACCCTAAGTCAAATATTTGTGTATTTTCTTAACCTAGCTTGTCAATCCATGTTCACTCAGTGGATGAGCATACAGCACAAAATCAAAGAACCAAAAAAATCCAGTAACATGAGAAATTAAGTCATCAAAAAGAGTCCAGATCTCTAAGGGGAATTTGTAAATTCATTTGTAAGTCCAAGCCTCTAGTAACGTAGTCATGTATCCTTTAAGATGCCAAATCAGGGTTCAGTGTTATTCTGCCAGGTCTGGATCCACAGAATCACAGGATTTTGCTGTTGTGAGGCCTAAAGCACCGCAGAGATGAGAGTGGAAATGAACACACTCCCAGGAGGCTGGATGAGGGCAAAGGGAAAGGGAATTACTCTGCTTTCCACAAGGCCTGCTGGTGCTGGTGTGCACAGTGCGTACTGGAAATGCTCCTCAGCGCTCAGAAGAGGTTTCTCTTCTGTTTATTTTTGCAGAAACAGATTCTTGTACTGACACCACGGTTCAGGAGCAGAGATGCTGAAAATAGGGGAATATTTTATAACCTTGCAGCCTGATTATCTCTGTTTTCCTAACGAAGTACCATTTTCGTGACTAAGTACAGACAGAAGTCGCAAAGCACCACAGAACAGTGGTTTTCAGCTTGTGATCTGTGGCTCCATGGATGACAGAGAGTAGCCACAGGAGCTAGTGGGGAATAGTCAGTATTTAGTCAGAAGATTTAAATTCTTTACACAGAAGTCCACACCCATACAAAGAAAAAATAGTGGTCCATATACCGGCAAGGTTTGAAACCCTTTATCCAAAGAAATCCACAGAAATGGAAGAGAAGGGACTCAAAACCCAACAGATTTCAGAAGATTTTGTGGTGGGCAGACCATGGGTGTTATCTTTGGGCAGACCAAGCCACAGCCCGAGTGGCTTTAAATGAGCGAGGCCAGAGAGTGGATGCTGTCTCAGGAACAGCCACAGGGGATCTGCAGGGGCTCAGGGGCGCTGCTGAAAAAGACATTTCCTTGGACAGAGCTTTGCCACGGCTGAATTGCTTCTGGAGCAAATGGAAAGCAACTCCAGGCTTGCCAGGTAGAGTTCCCTCCAAAGGGAAGCTGGAATAAACTGCTCATTTCTACAGAGTCCAGATGAGGTAAATGTGAGGAAAGGAAGGGCACGCCAGGGTGAAAGGACTTTTCAGGAGTTCCAGCACAGGCAAGGAGCAGAACAGGAAGGACAGAGTGGGGCAAAATAAAATTCTGCATTAAGCTGATCAGTGGACAGCGATCCACTGTCCACTGACAGGCTCCCCCCAGCCCAAAGCTGTGCTGTGAGCTACATCTCAAGATTATTTGTTACATCCAGAAAAGGAGACAAGAAGTTTTCCTTGACATTACACACTAAACCCTACTTCAGAAAAAAAAGCCTTAAAATGAACTTATAGAACTATTTTAATGACATGGTATTAGTAAATTATTCCTACTATGTCATGAAAGCATAAAAAAACCAGGACAAATCAAAACCCAGCTGGTAAAAAATAACTCCCTGGAAAAAAAAAATTGAAAAATGTAATATCTTGAAATTTCTTTTGAAGTCAGCACATTTTTAAGTTTTTATTTGGGTGAGAACAGAGCTTTTCATATTACAAGTGGTCCAGCTGAATTTTTCCAGCAGACTGTGCTGCTTGTTGTGCAGTATTTCCACAGGGAGGAAAGCAGGCACTCTCTGGGTATTTTCCTCAGCAGGGCTCGAGCTGGGTTAGCCAGGGGCATCTGCCACGGCCTCCTCAGGCTGTAAACGACAAGAGGGACCCTCCTGTATCCTCTCCTCGCTGAAAGCAAAGCAAATCAGGCACCACAGTTCTTCAGGTGATGCAGCTGGGATGCTGGGATGGGCTCGGAGTTAAACTGACGCCTCCAGCACACTGAAAGGGAGGTGAAATTGTCCTGCAGCTCTCCCATGGATCTGGGTTTGCTCCAGCAGGCAGCACTGTGGGGGTGTGTGTGTAAATAGATATAAAAGGGGGGGAATGGTTAAAAAAAAGGCATTTGAGATGAACTCTCATGAGCATTGCTCTCCAGTATTGCCTTTCCTGAGGCGAGGCTGGGGTGTCCCAGCTTCCTTAGGGTTTAAAAGCAGAGTTCCCCAAGAGCAGAGTTTCCAGAGCTCTGTTCATCCCAAATTTCCGTGTACATGAAATGCTGAGTGCTCCTTTCCTTGCCATGGTGGCAATGAGACACAGAGGGAGATTCCTTGGGCTGGTGGAAGTCTTCAGAGGAGGCTGGGAGCTGACAGCAGCTGAAGAGCTGAGGGATGAGGGCTCCCCCAGGAAGGAGCTGCCCACCTGGGAATGAAACCGCAGAGCTGGGAGGCCAGACAAGTGCCCAGGAATGTGCAGTGGCTGCTTGGTGGCACCAGGCTCTGGCATGGGGGGCTCTGTGTGAGTGTCCCTGCCCTGGATCTCCTCTCTGGGTGTCTCCAGTGCCACCAGGAGCCCCTTGGCACCATCTCCTGGGTGGGGTGTGTGGGGACAGGGCAGGGCTGTGCCAGGGGGTGCCAGGGGGGTGCCCTGGCTGTAGGGGGCTGCTCACAATGGGATCCCTTAGCAGCTGCTGCAGGGCTGCCCTGGGCTCTCAGTGCCTGCGGTTTTATGGCGCTTTCATCACCATCTGTCGCTGCTGCCATGGCGTGCTGTGCGTGTCCTGCCACCTTCCCCTGCCACCCTGGGCCCCCCAGCCCACGCTGGGGAGCTCAGCCACGTGGCACCGAGCCATCCTCATCCTCTGGGTCCATCCTGCGGGCTTGGCAGGGTGGCCCAGGTAGCCCAGAGTTATGGCCTTGGAGTAGAAACCGAAATATTGCTCTGCTAACGTGGGAACTGTGGTGTGTCCCTGTTTCCATCCCCATGGATGGGGCTGCCATCCTGATGTGGGCTGTTGGGCAGCAGGAGATGTTTGGCTTGGTCTCCTGCAGGGAAAAGTAGCCTAAAGGTTGCTCTTTGTTTATGTTTTATGATAAACGGAGAGAGAATAAAACACACACACACACACACACACTTTTAAAGAAAAGCATTTGTTTCTATACACACAGACACACCCCAAGGCTTAACGTCAGGCCCTTGCCAAGGCACATATGTTATTTCAGCTTGACACATTTTGATTGCAAGGTCCAGGACGTTCTTTTCATTGGTCCAGAACAGGAGAAAACTCCAAGCGAGCTGCAGCACTCAGGGTCGCCGTGGCTGTGTTCCATCCCCAGGCTGCGACTGTGCCGCGAGCACACGTGGTTTGAAACCAAAGCCTGCCCCAGCCTCGGAGAAGCACCCCCAGAAAGTAACGAGACCTGGATTGCCATGCCTCAACTTCCAACCTGGGCGAGTTTCGATGCCTGTGAGCTTAATGCTGTGCCTTGTGCTGCTCTCTGCATTACCTGGGGGGCTGGAGGGAGAGTATGTGGCTGAGAGTAAACTTCACTGTAGCAATCCTTTTTCTCCCTCTTACGTGTTGCTGTGATTGGCCATTTGATTACAGTGAATCCCCAAAGGCTCGTGGATTAAAAACAAAGGCTGGTTTGTAAGTGAACTTGCTGTTGATGGATTAAGGCAGTGTGCCGGCTGTAACCAGATCCACAATACAAGTTCATTCATTTGGAGAGCAGCTCTCGACTCGCATTACACCCGCCCTGCCTGCTCCTCACCAGCCCGCCAGTGAAACTTTACACCTCCACGATTTTATCGCAGCCGCGGCTCACCAACAATGCGTGTCACGCTGTGGAAAATATAACCATAAATCAAAGTCCTACATATGGTGCAGGGTAACCTTCCCCAAGACCCCGCCTGGGAGAGCATCCCCAGGCAGATTTGTTTGTGTGCGTGTGATGCCTGTACATATCTGACAATCAAAGGCTGCCACAACAGAGGGCTCCGGTTTTCTGAGCTGACATTTCGCAGTCCGAGCCAAAAGAGTTTGTTTTGGAGCACAGAGCAATGTTTGTGCTATCAATACCAATAGATGCCTTTTAGGCTTTCACTCTAAAGCCAAAGGCATTTGGGGATGATGCGTTTTTTTATCATTAGCGGGGAGGCAAAGCAAAGCGTGCCCATAATTCTGTGACATGCAGAAGGGAACTTTCACCCCTGGTTATATCTCCCTCACTCTCTCTGGCTCACGTGCCACTCTGAGCATTCCCAATCCTCGGAGAGTGCAATCTTCAAGAGCTGTCATTACACTTCTCAAGTCTGACAGAAGATAAGAAAGCGAACAACTGGTTTTAATCATGACAGATTCCAAGTCCTGGAAATCTTTCCAGAAGTTACTCCCAAGAGCTGACATTTTCTGCAGCCCCTTCTCCTTTGGGCTCACGTGTGCTCACTCACACAGCCCAGGGAGCCTCACCTCCGGAGCTTTTGCTTGCCAAACTCCGTCCTTGGAAGACAGGAGCACTAAACCACGATGTGCTCTTGCAAACGATGCATGATCAGCTGTTCCTGCTGCGGAAGGGAGCCAGGAGCAGGAATGCAATAGCCCAGCTCTGCGAAGCCCAAAAGAAAAGTAGCGCGGCCAAAGCTGCTGTGCAAATGGCAGTTCTGGAAGAAAGGCCCTTTCCAAGGCCCATTTCCAGTCACTGATCCTAATGATTCCTACAAGTGTCACCTGCTTCTCTTGCCTACAGTTAGGCAGTGTCAAAATTCCCACAGATATGCTGTTCCTGGTTTTACTCCTGATTTGTAATAATATGTATAATGCCCTCTGCATAATTCAGAGGGGAAACCGAGGCACAGAAAGATCAGTTGAGTGAGTAAACTGGAACTCTGGGGCAGAATGAGCTGTCAAACGAGCTTTGTAGAACTTTTAAGTTCTCTTTTTCTGCTGCAAGAGCTTGACGGTACAAGAGGCTAAAGTACAATGGGATCCTCGCTCTTCCCCTGAGGAGGTGATTTACACCAGCCATGGCTTTAGCCATGCAAGAGAAAATAGCGAAATTCAAGGAAACTCTGAGGTAGTGTGTGACGTCCAGGTTTTCCCCAGTGCTAACCCAGTTCCCCCTTCTGTTATGTGCCAGTTCTGCCTTGGCACAAACAGGACAGACCATGCACTACCTGCACAATTATCCCCCAGCCATAGCTGCCACTAAGGCTTTTCTGCTTTAGTTCTCTGAGTCTTTCTAGCATTTTCTTCCTCAATTCCTTGTTAGGTTTCTAACAGACATGGAAACAAGACACAAACAAGGTCTGAAGAACAGCTTATGTGAAATTTTAATGGACAACCAGCTCCTCTGTGTTTTATTGCTTTTTCTTTACAAGAAGAGATGGTTTTGTATTAACTGTTGTTGATGTTTGTCTGGCTTCTGTGGTAGATGTTTTTTCTGGCTTCATCATCCACGAATCTGACAAGTTGACTGTTGGAAAAGGAATTTGGTTTTTTCATGATAAAAGCTTTTTGATTTCATTTTTATCATTAATTTTTTTCATAGAAAAGTAATTTCTTGCTCTATTACAAGCTCTGTGGAACATTTTTAAACAGATACAATTGTGCTGAGACAGCAGCATGAACAAGAGTTTCTTCTGCTGTCACATGGCTGGATTTCAGTGGTATTGAAGGTACACTTGTGCTTTCTCCACGAGAGAAAAAAAGTCCTAATGGAGTAAACATAGGGAGTGAAATATATTCTAATGGAGAAAAGACATAGGGACTGAAATATGTTCTTTTTATCTGCCCTGATAGAACGATTCTGGAACAGTTTTATGGAGGACAGAGAGGAATCTCCCTTCTCTGTGTTTTGGGCTTAGGTTTAGGTTACTCGAATTAAACAACATTTTATTACTTGGCTTAGAATTTTTTATTAGCAACTTCAAGAATTCAGCACGGAGCCAGTTTGAACATTGCAGCAATCTGCAGTAATTGGGCTTGTCTCCACTTAGAAATGAACTGTAACCAGAGGAAAAGCAAGGGGGTGAGGAGAGCAGAGTGCACCTTTGGAGTGTTTGGAAATGAATGGACAGCCCTGCCAGCATCATTGGGGCTGTCAAATTCACAGCGAGGAACAGCAAGGCCTGGAGCCGTGTGCCTGCAGTGAATTCTTGATCAGCCACGGCCTCCCTGGGCTCCTGTGTGTGCAGCAGTGAATGGGAACCACCTTCCCACGGTGCATCCTTGTGGCAATTCCAGCAGCAGGATCCAGCAGGGAGTGCCTGCACCAGCCAAACACTCACCAGAGCCAGGGGCAGGCTTCCCTGGCACTTTGGTGACCTCTGGGTGTTGGCCTTGGCAGAGATGGCCTGGAGAACTGGGGACAAATGTCACCTGTGTCTCTCAGCTCCTGTCCTGGGGGTGGACGGGGTGAGGTTGATGCCTGGGATTTTAGCTTCTGTATTTTTTGTGTCTGCAGCTTTAGCATGTGACTCTGGACTCCATATAGAGTGCTAAAACTTCTGTCTCCAGCACTTTTTAGACAAAACAATTCCTCTAAAACTTGAGATACAAGGACACTTCGCTGCCTCAGAGCCCCAAGATATATAAACAACAGTGAACTGGGGGGAGAAAACTTGGAGTAATTGACATCATCACCTGAAAATGTAATTGGAGGATTAAGGCCCGATATGTTAATGGGCAGAACTTACAAAATATGAAAAGCTCGTGACTTGTCATGCATTTTGAGCCTCTGGAGCAGGCTCTGCCCTAAATGCACCTTGAAGGCCCCACTAATTAGGCCTTGTAGGCCTAATCTAACTGCTTGTTATTCTCCTAACTTTGTCCGGCCTCTGTTTGAGGTGAGCCCTGCTCAGGCATCAAGGTGACAATTGCAAGTCCCTCCCCAGAGCCACGCCAGCGCTGCCAGGGACACTCTGGTGCCGAGAAGGAGCTGCCATGGCCAGAGCCTTTGGCCGCTGCGCTGGACAGGACACGGGGCAGCAGCGGCTCACACCGACCCAGGGGCACAGAGATCATTTCAGGTTTCAAACAGCTGTATTTTCTGCAGTGCAAGTCTGGTGTTTGAAAAGGCCTGGAGCTGTTGATAGATGGGCTGGTGTGAGGACAGGCACAGCTGCCAGCTGCTCCAGATAAAAACACTGCGCAAAACGGTGCCGTTTCTGGAACTCTTGTTCACGGACTGGGAGCTCCGGCATAATTGTGGGTTTATACGGAATCACACAGCCAACAGATTGGCCATGCCAGGGGTTGTGAGAGACGTGGGGGAACTGAATGGTTTGAAATCACCATACCTGGCACTGAGCTCCTTGGAATTAGGCATCAGGGATGTTTATGCAATAGGTATTTCATCTGCCCTTTACAAACTTGGTATTCCCAGGCAAACTGGTTAAGATTGGTCCCTGTTTTCAGCTCTGCCTAGAGAATACACCACAGTTTAGCTCCTCGTAGGACTTGAGGATGATCTCATTCTGTTTATCTTTCTCTTGTTTGTTAATTTTCGAGCATTAATTAGCTCCAGACATCACATTTATGTTCCTTCCATGAGTTCTAGCACAGATCTATAATTAAAGTTATCAGGATTTATTTATTGCCTAGATCCAGATAATTGCTGGGTGAGTCTAACACCCACTGTAATGCATTTTAAACATGCGGCTTCGGCTAGAGCAGTTGGAGAGGCCTTGCTTTTCTGTGTTTATAATGGCATTAGCTCTGCTCTTTGCAGAAATGAGCCTGTCAATACTTTAAAAACCCAGCCAGATTCTGAGGAGTGGCACATCCACTCTTCATTCCTCCCACTTACAGCTGCACGGAATCTCACACCTCACAGCGCACTTGAGTTTGGAGACCCTTCCATTGTTCAAACAGCTTGAGATGACCTTTGACGCTTCCACCTTATAAAACTTCTGCCTCGATGTCACTGGGGCTACGATTCCATCGGGATCCTGCTCCTTGGCCCAGCTCCTGGATCAGGCAGGGAGGGAGCACACGAAGCTACCAGCCCACCTGGAAAATTGACCACTCATCCTCTTTGATCCTGTTTAGACTCCAGCAAAGATTGCGGAGCTGCCCTTTCCCTCCAGATGAAGGAAAATAAAGAAGATTTCCTGCTTAGTCACAGAGGAGAGAGAGTGGCATGAGCTGAGAGTGCTCCTTGTAGTCCCTGCTGGCTCTGTGTTCCTGCACTGTGTTTTCCCTGTCTCAACTACCTGGGGATGATATTTAACAGAAACTTGGAGCTAATGCTCAGCCATCCTCCCCCTTCCAGGAGAGGAGTGCAGCTCAGCTGATCCCGCTGCCATACTGAAATATATGTAATGTATATAGAAAAATATATCAAATTATAGATATGGTTATATAGATATGTTACTAGCACTTTCCAGAACAAACAGTTAGCTCCAGCTTCAACATTAAGTCTTTTTCAAACACCTAGCTCTTGATATTACACACTCTAAACAAACTTTCACGTTTAAAAAAATCCAGATCTTGGAAAATGAACAGTTAAGATGTCCTGTGAGTTTGTCTCTTGCCAGGCAAGCCTTCTTGACTTGCCATCGCTTTTATTCAAGCTGCTGCTGCTCTGCAGTGCCCTAATGTTGTTTATAAATGCACAGGCACACAAGTACCTACAACAATGAAATGAAGAGCCATCATATTTTTCATTCTGTTATTTAAAAGAAAAAAATAGATGTGAGTTTGGGTTACCATGGAAACAACAGCTTGCAGTGCCATTTAAGATGGCCCAGGGCAGCTCAGGCTCATTTCCGGAAGGGGACATGTCTTCAATACAGCCTGGGTCATGCCTACAAGGGTAAGAGATCTCAGACACCAAGGGAGTCCAGAGTGTCTCTGGGCAGAGGTTTTTAAACATCTCAATCATGGTACTCGTCTGGGCAGCAAACGTGATTTTGCTTCTAGCAGGTGAAAATTTTATGAGTGTTTTGATGGAACTTAGTAATTGCCGTACACAAAGGAACCTTGCAAAATAGGCTGGTGGAGTGTAACAGATCTGTGAAATCAAGCTTTCATCATCCTATTAGCAGTTTTCTAAGAGCTCTGGAATCAAAATGTTCCCAGTGTGTATCCATTCCTACTCCACCCCACTCAGCACAAGCATAAATATTTTTTTGAAAGTCCCAGGCTTCCCAACCTTCCCCTGCACAAACAGAGGCAATGATTGTAAACAGATAAGCTTCCCAAACCCAAGGGAGAAAATAGTGGAAGAATCTGTTTGCAATAGGCTTATTCTCACATGCAAAGGTATTTGTAAGGTTGATTTCCTCACTAGAAAATTACACAGAAAATTACTACGAGTTTTCATTTTTAAAAATATTTTGAAGTAAATGAGAGAGGGAAAAGTAAGCAGGAAAGTATCCAGAATGCAGATATGAAGAAAATACCACAAGCAGAAAGCTATCAACCATTACATTGCATAGGCAGTTTATCCAAGGATAGCTGAAGCAATGATGTGAAAGCAATAAATGATCTTTTCCCAGCTAACAAATCAGTCTGCAATGGGTGAGGCCAAGTTCTTATCTGCACAAGAAAGCAGGGTTGTGCCAGCAGCTGGGTTAATGAACCAGGGCCAAGTATCAGCTCACTGCAAGGATCCTGCCTTGTGCAATGTCATCGATGCAGGCTCCTGGCGCTGGCTGTCCCTGCTCCAGGGGGCTGTGGCCATGCTGAGCTGATCCCTGCGCGTCAGTCTGGCTGCCGCAGCAGTTCCCTGCATTTCAGCAAAGCTAGGGAAGGGGTTTGGTCTTCTCACGGCCAGGGCCCACGCAAGGAAGGCAGGGCTGGAGCTGCTCACGAGCCCAGCTTGGCCTCACTGCTCTGAGGTTGTCCCACAGCGTGGCAGTTCCCAGGTTCCAGCCTGTTCCAGGCTGGCCAAAGCTGCAGGAAGCAGCCAAGGGCTACAGGCTGGCCCCCGCAGGGCAGACCTTCACTGCTGGCTGATGACATTGCTTTGACTCCCATCCTGCTCCTGAAGGACTAAAGCAGCCACCAAATTCCACCTTCACCATCAAGTGTGGGCAAGATTTTGCAAGTATTCCCCTTAGGGATGAAATCATATTGGCAAATCACTGCCTGTGACTCTGTCTGTGTTATTTGTGTCAGATCAAAAAAATCCAGCCATTGGATTAATCCCTCTCACACCTTTCCTGACCCTGAGGTCTGTTGCAATGCTCCTGTGATTGCACAAGTCTAATTACACAGGTGCTGCTGATATCCATTTGATTGAAAATGCATTTTGGGGGGGATCTGAGCGCAGAGCAGAGCAGTGACAAGGGCATTAACTTAATTAAGAATTCGATTTTGGACTCGGCTTTCAACTCTGCCACAGAACTTCTGCATGACATTGAGCGAGTCACCCAGCCAGGTTCTCCTCTGTGAAACGTGGATAATGAAAACCTCCTTTTACTCCACGGGAAGTATAAATGCTTTCACTGTTGAGAACCCTTTCAAATTCTTCTGATGAAAGCCAGGTACTATTACAAGGATGCTCATGCTGGTATCTCTTGTATTTGTTTGCTAGTCTGTCTTCTAAGGTTACTGAAACCTTTCCAGACTTCTGGCTAGTTTCAAACTAATACATTAAAAAAAAAAAAAAAAAAAAAAAAAAAAAAAAAAAAGGAAAGGAAAGGAAAGGAAAGGAAAGGAAAGGAAAGGAGCGCAGAAAGGAGCGCAGACAAAGCACGAGAGTCACAGAACCACTTTCTTTCTCTCCAGTGTGGAATTCCCAATATTTCAAGTCGGGATTTCTGAAACAATCAGCCTCCTTGGATCATCTGTTTGTGTGCAGCTCCACTCCTTCCCTCCCGCCCACCAACTGGGGAAAAACCCCCTGAATACAAATCCTTAAGCCTAAATATTTCTTCAGCTTTCTCCAACTCTCTGTGACCCCGTGTGAACCCTGTGCTGACCCTGGCCCATGTGGGGTCGTGACCCACAGCTGGGAAACACTGGCCTAAATCTGAGCTGTGGGTGGGGCTGCATCTCAGAGGTGACTTGACAGCTTTCTGTGGGTGTGGAGCAGCCTGGAGAGGATGCTGTGAGCTGCCAATCACGAGATGCTCTGTTCATCCACATCAGGGAGCTTGTCCCATGGAGCTGAAGGAGGAACAAAGACCACACAGCACAAAAATGAGGTTTCTGTGTAAGTGCTTGGTCTGCTCTGACTCTCGGGCACCTCAAGATATTTTCTTCCTTATTTCGTTTTTGTCCTGAAATGGTTCAGATTCTAAGATGGGATAATTTTTTTAACATGGTAGGCACTTGGCATTGATTAGACATAGTGCCCCTGGAAAAGAAAAAAAGAAAAGAGAGCTAGATGTCAGAAAAAGACCCAAATGAAACGAGAGCATAACTTTTGCAGAAAGGCTGTTTATATTTTGGATGTTCTCTGAGAAACATATCTGCAGAGCTGGGAGTAGCAGGCATAGGTTGAGTCTGGAAGAGCAGAATGGCAGCTGGGAAAAGGAGCAGTGAATGGTGGTAGAGAGGGAAAGTCTTGGAGAGTGCATAAAAGCAGCAGCAAATGGAGCAGAAGTGTTGAAAAGCAAGCTAATAATGCCATGGAGGAGAGAAGGGACGCAGGAAAGGAATGGTGGGGAATGTGTGGCTGAAGGCAGCAGGAGGCACTGAGAGCTGATTTGTTAGTGCTGAAGGGCAGGTGGGGCACAGAGCTGACACAGCTCCCTGGCCTGGCTGCTCCAGGGCTCGCTGTGCCGCATTGGGAGAGATGGATCTGCCCACAACACAGGGCCAGGTTATGTTTTGCATTCTCAAATTAGGATTTATTGCTGCAGGTATGGGCTCAGAATGTGCCAGGAGTTGGTGTCTCTCAAACAGACAACAAATTATCTGCTGCCTGGGAAGCCTTTTCTTCTCCCCGGGATGGGCAAGGAATTCTGAGGTCTGTTGGCATCAAAACCAGAGAAATGAGCTTCTCCCAGATCCCCCTCGGTGCAGTACTTCCCATGGCTCCTCAGCTGTCTCATCCTCACAGTCTGCATGGCCCCAGTGGCACCAAGGCCAGGCCTGTGCCAGCAGCTCCCTGAGGAACATGGGGTTGCCAGCGCTGCTTCATCCCTTGGCCTTGCAGGACTTCCTTGGCAGAGCATCTTTTGCATTCCTGCCCCCTGGAAATGGGAATTGCAGCTGAGGGCAGTTCGTCTGAGGTTCCTGGGCTGATCTGGACTCTCTGCCCTCTTACAGGAAACCCCTGTGCTTCTCAGCCCCTTTCTTCCCTGGCCCATAACTTCCCCCATGGTTATTTCGTGTTTTCCGTTCACTCAACATCTGCCTGTTTTGGAGAAGTTGTCTTTAACTTCAGTCAGCTTCCTTAACAAACTTATTGTTTAGTCACGGTTGAACTGTTAACTCTTAATCCCTCCCATTGTCTTTGGGCCCCATCAGGAAGCTGCAAACACCCATTTTCATTGCTTTCCCATATTAGCCCAAGTGCACGAGTGCTATGAACAGTTCTCCCCNTAAAACCACTTAAAATACTGTGATTTTATCCATTTTGTACAAAGTTTTCAGGGATCCAGTTGGTCACACAAGGTGTCCTGAGAGGGGAAAAAAAACAGCAAACAATGTCTTAAGGCATGCTTTGTCCTGAAAAATGGCGATGTGTGCGTGCTGTTTTTTCCTTTGAAAATTGGTAGCGCTGAAAAAGACCCTGATTTCTGAGTAAAAGAGATGCTTTTGGCTTGTCACACATTCTTGGTTCTGACATCACCTGACAGGGAAACTAATATGTATCTAGTTTATTGTGATACCTAGAGAGAGAAACAAGATGCCTTTGGATAGCAAACTTCATTGTGAGAAGATAAAGGTCAGGACCTTAGCAAGAGCCATGAAGGCTGAGGAGAGTGTTCAAACGCACTCTGCCTGTTCCATGGGATTAAGCGTCACCATTTGATCCCATTAATGTCACAGATTGAATTTCACATCTCCATTGTGCCCAGGACACAAATCCGAAAGTGGCCCTAAAGAGATGCGAAGGCACTCAGGCTTCCACGGGGTGACAATTCCAGGATTCCTGCAGTTCCTGCCTGGTTGAAACACCAGGAAAAAAATTTTCTGTAGCGCCTCTCTGCAATGGTCCCCAGCTATTGCCAGCTTAACCTTTATTGGCATGGTGAGCAGTCTATTTTAGCCATTTCTCCAGGGAATTTTAAGGATGTTAATAACTGATTTAAAAATATCTTTTTACAGTCCTGGCTTTCTGCCTATCTCCACTATTTTCTTTGAAAAAGTCATTTTCATCATTTGTAAATCCATGCACAATGACAGATACAGCATAAAGAAAACTGGAGAAAATATAATTTGAAAGAAAAACAAAGCCCAATCAGTTTTCAGGATTACCAGGATTTGTGTATACATTAACAGGTTGGACTATTCCGTCCGGAAGGAAATGAAAAAGTTAAACCCATATATGTTTGCAAATTATGAGAGTGTCAGACGGAGGGAATTCAGTAAGAAACCCAATACCCTTTGTTAGGTGAGGGTATTTGGTAAATCATGTTTTATAGCTGAATGTGGATTAGACAAGCCATAACTAATTTGTCAGGTTTTGACTGAATGCCAGTATTTTTATTAATATATGACATTTTAATCAACTTCATCTTTGACTGAAGGCCTACTGGAGAAGGAATTTCCATCTGACTTGTCACTGTTTTTTACCAGCGAACGAAAAAGGAAGAATGAAATGATTTAGAAGCAAATTGCTGAGTTAGACAAAGGGGGGTGAAACATAACAAGATAATCAAACTGGACATTGGGGGAAATCAACCCATTCCTCATGTGACTCGTTGTGTTCCCTCCGCTACACTGTGACTGCCATACCCTGCGGGGTGAGAAAGGGGCTACAGCCCCTGCAAAACCCACGACAGAATGGTCTGCTCGTGCTCCAGCAGGGGCTCTGCAAAAGGCAGGGTTTATTCAAATGCTTCAGCTCCGCCTGGTTCCCTCGAGAATGGCACTGAGCTGAGAAAGGATCTGCAGGACCCTGATTTGCAGATCCCGCTGCAGGGACACAATCCTTGGAATGTGCATTACAGACATCGGCATCCCCAGGCTTTAATCACCCTGGTGTTAATTAACACCCTGCTTGTAACTGTCCCTGAGTACGGGATGTGCAAAATTCCAGATGTGGAAGTGCTCAGGGTGATCAGGTAATGCCTTGGCGAGGGGCTGCTCTGCTGGAATGGCGGGGGGGGCAAGAAAAGCACTGCAAGCACAAAAAGACAAAAAAAGAAAAAGAAAAAGAAAAAGAGAAAAAGAAAAAGAGAAAAAGAAAAAAAGAAAAAGAAAAAGGAAGGTGGGAGGGAGAAGGGTGAGACTGTGATTGAGGTTTCCCAGGCTCACTCCTGGGAGCTGCACTGACTCTGTCCTGGGCTGGGCTTTCCCTCTGCAGGACCAAGTGCTGCACACGTGTCCCGTGGGCTTGCTGGCTGCACAAACCCCTGTGGAATCCATAAGAAACATCCCAAAAGCAGGCAGGGAGGAGAAAAGCCCTCCAAGCAGGTGACAGGCTGCTTCCAGGCTGAAGAACAGGTGATGGTTTTTACTCCTGTGGCTCTGAAGAGAAGGGTGTGCTGGAATATTGAACATTCCAACATTTCCTTATCTTCCAGCAGCCTTGCAGTGTCCAAAGGGGACAGAGTGAAATGGCCCAGACTGAGTGGGTTAGCGTGAGCTGTTGGGAAGAAATTTCTCCCTGGCACAAAGAGTGCGGGGTGAGGGACTGAGGGCCCTGCAGAGCCCAAGGAGGGAGGAGGATTTCACTTCCCAGAGCGATGTGGAGCAGGAACCTCAGCTGAGTGCTCCAACTCACCCCCCAAAGCAGCCATTTCTTGCCTTTGAGAGGGCAGAGGGAGAAGCCAGGCACGCAGGGAACTGCCAGAACTGGTGCAGACGAGAAGAAGAATTCATTCTGTTCCAAGCCAACGATACACTTCCATTTTGGTGGTTCTGCTTTCTGGGTGGATTTGTGTGAAAAGCAGGATCATTTGCAATGAAAAGCTTAAGGCCATACTGCAGTGTTCTTACCAGGGCCGTGGCAGTGATGCTCACCAGCTCACCACACTAACGCTGTCCTCAAGGGGGTTGCAGTATTTTTTACGACTTCTATGATATATTCATGGTAAGCCAGGGAATCTTTCAGGAGCGTGCAGGGACCTGGTCTGCGCTGTGGGAAGTCTTTTAGCTCACTTTTAGAATCAAGCGATGTTACAATCAAGAAATCAATACATTTCAGATTTACCCAAGGCTTGACCCATTTCTACTGATAAGTTACTATCACAAAAAAAA
>VZRN01006817.1:133091-150365 GCA_013397935.1 Dasyornis broadbenti
AGAGAGAAAAGGAATTTTTCCTCCGTGTATGTGTTTGAATGTCCACACGTAAATCCAGGGTATCAAGGTATCAACTCTCCCTTCTGTGCTTTGTTGTTGATGGCTGGTTGAGAAAAGGAACAAGACAGTCTGTGCTGGCTTGACAGAGGAATTAAATGTTGGTGAAAATATTTAACTGGATTTTCCAAATCCTTTACTGGGACCTCCAGGTGGAGGGTAGAAACTGCACAAATTAAATGAATCTGGGCTGTAACAAGTTCTGTGGCGGTCAATTTTGTAATACCCACCGTGGCTTTGGCACTCTGGTCCTGTGAGACCTGGGGAGTTAAACTTGGCTTTTGTTGGCTTTCACAGCTTTAAAGGGGTTAAAAAAATGAAACTCGCTATGGTCGTGATATGGTTGGGAATTTTCAGAGAGTAAGAATAACTCTGCACAAAATGTGCCTGGATGGTATAACTTTACTTTGCATTATACTAATTAGATATAGTTAAACTGTATCTACAAACTTCCATTGCTTATGACTGCTTCAGCCTCATCCATGCAGCATTTATTTCTTTCGTTTTGTTGCCTTTTCAATTTTTAAAATCTGATTTTTTTAAAAAAAAAGTGACAAGTTGCGGTCTAGACATTGATGGGCAGAATCCTACGTGTTTTATGAAAGGACATTAAAGACGAGAGTGGGATCATTAAAGAAAGTGAGAATGGGATCAGGTGAAGGGCCCCCAGCAAAAACAAAATCAAACTAGGGTCTGTAGGAAAAGAAGAAAGAATGGGCAAAGTTCTGGAGGCAGGAGGAGCAAGAAATAAACCAAGGGGAGAAGATGGAAGCTTCTGGTAGAGGCAGAGGGGAGAAATAATGAGTGGATGTCTTTCTTTTCAGTTCCCATCAGCATCTGTTACTGATAATTCCTGTGTTTTTGAAGAAGAGCTGGTGTAGCGAGTGAGCCAGCCCACCAACATAGCCAGCAAAGGAAAAAGAAGAGAACAGGTCTGAAGAGAGGGAAGTGCAGGGGGTTTATATCTGATGGTAAACACTTTCATCCTTCCCTGCTGCTTGAATAATGCATCCTAATTTGACATGACTCTACTGGTCACCAAGTTCATGCTAGGGTTATATAATCACAATCTGATCATTTTTCTTAAGTGCTGCTCAGCACAGAATCCTTTTATGTGGATAAAGGAAAGCAGCTATTCTTTTTCTTGTGATTTTTGGCATGGGTTGATAGAAGTGTCAGCCAAGAATAAAAATACCTTTATAATCTTTCGCCTTTTTCCCTCCAACGCTTGTGAGTTGTGCAATTATTTCTCCATTGTCCCACTATCAGCTGACAGAGAACCTGGTGTTTATGCCTCTGTTGGTTTAATAGTGCATGGCTTTGGTTCAAGTTTATTGAAGAATGCTCCGGAAAATGAGTGTGGTCTTCGGGCTGTGCCTGGCCATATGTGAATGACTTTGAGTTTTGATTTCTCCCTTCTCTGCTCAGAGGCACTAAGCTGGAACTCAGCCCCATTTCCCTGCTCCACCTCTGTGTCACGTGGATTCCACGACTGACAAGGCCTGGATTTCCTAGGGCTCTGCAAACTGCCTGAACTTCAGGGACTGCTTTTGTGACAAAGGCAGGAGCACCACCTGCCACTCACCCACCTCCCCTTCCTTTTCCAGCTCCCAAGTTGTCTCTGTGGGAAAAGCTGCAAGGGATTTTATTCCTGTGTAGAGCAGCCCTTTCTCAATCTTGCATTACTTTTCTCGATTTCTTTTTTTTTTAATATGTGGCCACCGCTGTTCCAAGGACAAACTCGCTTCCTCAGAGTCCTTGCCAGTCCTTTTTCCCTGTAAATGAAGTAAGGTGCAGCCACCATGGTTCAAACTGCGCTTGCAAACCTCATCTCAGGATTTAAGTGTGCCTGGCTCTGCATTTGTTGTGAGGCTTGAAAGGCGAGTGATGCTGCAGCAAAGAGCCTGGGCGGTGTCACCCTCTTTAGGAATGGAATTGCACTGGCAGGGGAGCGGAGTTCTCCTGGACAGCAGGTAACTCAGGCACTCACCACTCTGTCATTGTAAAAAAGCTAACACTTTCCAGCTCCCACAGGAGATGTGTCTCATGCACGGGGTTTGTGGTGAAACGCTGGTTGTGATTTGGGTCGTAGCAATGATCAGACACACAAATCTGGTCTCTCTTCCTTGAAAATGCACCACCTGTCTGCACTGGTCCATCCAAAGAGCAGAACAAGGCTCACATGCATTTTACAAGAGGATTAGAAGCTGTCAGAAGCTTTTACTGTTATCTGATGGTTGTTTTGCAAAAGAAATTGGTGTCTGTTAAGTACTCACGCAGCTGTAGAGCTCTTGATATAAAAACACAGGCTCAGCTTTATTTTGCTGGGCTTTGCACATCCGTTGTATTTAAATGTTTGTTGCAGAGACAGCTCTTGATTTTCACTGCTTCTGGAGCATTCCCACTCTAGGTCAATACATTATTAAAACAAAACAAAGCACTCATCAGGAAATGAACAATTTTGTATTTAGTGCTGGCTTCGGATGCTATGCAGCAAATAAAGGCACCGAGCAATTTGTGTAATAGGAATTGTAAATAGATTTCCCTGTGCTGAGCCCCACAGAACTCTTGCATTAAATCTGGCACTTCCAACCTTTTGCGTGTCTGACTTTGTGTCCGTAGGCTTTACAGGATTTCTTTACAGTGTGATAGATGTTTAAAGAAGCTCATTCAGTGAAATTAGCCTGGCAGAGCAGAAAAATAGGTGGTTGGGATTCATGTGCTGTGTTGCTTGTGAAAGGTTTGGGATATATGGTAATTTATTTATAAATGCATATATTACGAGATGACTGAAATTTTTCAGCCTTCAATAAGAGTTAACCCAGAGAGCAGCCTAAAGCCTCGAGTAAAAGTCTGGTTAACTCTTTTACAGTATTTCAGTTTCTAGCATCTAAAACGCCTGAGCCTTTATGATGCCTGCTTTCTTTTAATGTGTGGTCTGGGACAAGACTGGAAGGGAAAGTCATGCTGTCTGTGAAGCTGAGAATGGCTACTTAGCATCCAAATATGTAATTAGGGAGCCTTTCATGCCTTTTTAATAAGTTGTAGTCATTAGTAAATTGCCAGTCTCATACCCCTCAAATGATTCAGAGTCTTTAAACTTGACTGGACTGGCCCAATTCCATTTAGAGCAGATGCTTTTTTGTCTCATTTCATTCTTTGCCTTTTGTTAGGGGCTTCAGCTGCAAGGAGAAAAAAACCTGCAAGCTGCAAATAAAAGGCAGGACAGTGAAAGCACAGCTCCTCTTCTGTGCCAAGAGCAGCCACAGATCCCCCTGCTCTGCCCTGCTCCCCGCTCCAGAGCGAGGGCTCTGCTCCTGGCTCACCCCACACACTCCTGGCAAGGAGAACTGGGCTAAAGCAGGGATCCTGCCGAAATGCTTCCAAAATTGTGTTTGCTGTTTACCTCCACGGACCCCGAGGAAAATGAATGCAAATTAACCAGAGGTATGAAAGTGGATTAGGATGCATTAAAGCTAAACGGCGTGATCTCATCGGGATGCTGTTTCTCAAAATTACCAAGACTTTAATCTCATCAGGATTAATTGACCTCTAGTGTAAATCCAGGCAAACAAAATGAAAATGTGCTGGCTCTGAGTTAGGGTGCTTATAAATCAGTAATCACTTTTAAGTTCATTTCTTAATTAAAAAACTAGTTGATTAATTGCAAGGTTATTACAAATGGACTTTAAAATTAGGTTGGTCACATTGCATTTGGCTGGCATTTTAAGTTTTAAACTGGGCTATTCATATGGAATAATTCCTCTAACTAGAAAGTCGCCAGGAAGATGCCCACAACCTCTACAAAACTGAAAATATTCCCAGAGTTTTAGAAACCCTGGGTAGAACCCTTTGAGTCCTTGAAGTTCATTTTGCTTTGGCTGTGGTCTGCAGCGAGGCTGAGGAGTCACACAGTGCTTCCCTTGCTGATTTCTAACAATAAATATTCTGAAAATCCAGCAAGCTGTGCTGTTCTGTCCAAGTTCACCCTTCAGGTACATTTTTTTGTTTCTCATGGGATCCTCCCAAGCAGATGGAATACTGCCCCAGCCCAAAATCCCACCCTTACCTTAAGGTAGCTGCAAGAAGTGATTCACTCATCTGTCTTTTTTCTTTTTTTTTCCTTCTCTGTATTTATATATGTTTTCACTGAGAAAGTTGGCAGTACTTTAAATTAATGGGCTACCAAGACCTTTAGTCATCCTCTCAGGATGTTCTGGATGGATGAACGGAAGTAATAATCTCACTGTACCATTTTTTAATTTATTCCAGCAAATCTTTTTCCCTGGCTCATCCCAAACGTGCAGATAAATCATGGGCTATTCTATTCGGGAGATGAGGGAAATAATTAATTCAGAATTAGCCATCATTCTGAAGACAGCTGTAAGAGCCATCTTAAAAAAAAAAAAAAAAGAAGCTCTGAAACCACAAAAATCTATGAATTTATATGTGCATTGATATAATAAACACAGGCCAAAGAAATGCCCTGAAAAAAGAGTTCCATGGGGCACTAATTTTGCTAATAATGCACACAGGCATTTTTTGGTGTCAAAGACATGAATTATCTCTGTATTCCCATCCAGAAAGCCCAGCTGTGTTATCCAAGGGATGGGGATGATCTCATGAGTTTTCCAGGGCTGCCAGAGATGTGCTTAACCTGGAGGCTGCCACACAGGCAGAATTGAGAAAATAAACTTTCCTGAAGCTTGGAACTTCTGCCCCAAACACAGCGATCCCCCTGGGCCCTGATGAGCTTCTCCTGTGCCTCAAACAAAAGCTGGTTCTAAGAGACTGAACCTGAAACCCTGGATTTATCCAAAGGAGCTCCAGAGCCTCTGGCTGTCAGAAGGGCAGCTCCAAGGGCTATGGATTATCACAGTCCTTCATTTTGGGGAGAGTTTTACCCAAAACCTGAGATGGGCATCCCAGCGCTGGGTGTTGCAAGGCACCAAAGCCCTGGTCAGCCATTGCAATTACCCAGAAACCATTGCAATAACCCCGAAACCATTGCAATAACCCCGAAACCACTGCAATTACCCAGAAACTATTGCAATTACCCAGAAACCATTACAATGATCCAGAAACCATTGCAATAACCCAGAAACCATTGCAATAATCCAGAAACCATTACAATAATCCAGAAACCATTGCAATAATCCAGAAACCATTGCAATCCCCGGGCTCCCTGGAGCTGTGGGACTTTCTGCAGTAACCCCGTGGCTTTTCCCGTTCTCTCTCTCTTTGGGGTCTGCCTGGAACCCCTCCCCACAGCCCTGCAGCCCCATCAGCCTTCAGCCCACACCCTTCCAACCAGGCCTGAACCTTCTGTGGTCCTGCTGCAACCCCTACACCAGAGACTGACCTCAGTCCCACCCGCCCAGCCCAGCCCAGCCGCTCCCAGTGGGTGCTGGAGATTGCTCATTGCTTTCAATCTGCCACCCCTCTCTGCACCAGCCAGGCACGCAGCTTTCCAGAAGGGGAAAACGAAAAGAGAAGAATTACAAATTTCCTTTCACGTTCCTGGAGCCCAGAAATTGTACAGCATCACTCTTTCTACCCTTTCTGAGCACCAGCAGTCACTCTTTTGTCTTGCAAGGTGTGTGACCCATGGTAATTTCGGGAATCACCTATGGTGAGGCCCAAGCACTTTTCTTTGTTCTGCATCCAGTCCATTTTCTGTCATGTTAAAAAAGAAGACAAATTCAGGTGGCTCTGGTGGCTTGACCCCCGCTGGATATATCTGAGAAGTTTTCTGAAGATCTTGCCCCCAGTGTTCTGCCATTTGGGTACTTGGACCATGCCTTTTTCCTTTTTTTTTTTTTTTGGGGTTTTTTTTTTTTTTTTGTTTGTTTTTTCGTTTTGTTTTGTTTTTAAACTCCCATAGCATGAACATTATTTTGCATTTCATCAACCTTTGGAAATGATCTTGTGGTGGCTCTCACTAATTTCTCTGTGCAGACCTCACTAGAGAGGTGCACAGGCTCCTCCAATGAAGATCACACTTCCATGGAAGGAAAAATATATAAATAGACATAAAACTATCAGGAGTTCCTTGGTTTTTTGCGTGTCCACTCTTGAAAGGGAGGAAGCTCAACGAAGTGCCTGAATCCTAAAATCCCAGAATAAGGAGATAACAACCATTTTCTCTGTATCCCAAAAGATGATAAGGGGCAGCTCAGAAGGCCTCACAAAGAAAACAGCCTTCACAAATGGTATTAAACCTCCTTGAAGCAGAGCAGGTGAATTGTGTGCTCGTACAAAGATGACTTTGTGTTTCCAGTTCCCAGGAAAATGTGGCCACCATATGACAGAAACTGCAGCACAAACATGAGATTGTTGGCGAAGCAGCCTGGAAAGCAGAGCTCAGGGTGGTGCAGGGAGCACTGCTCTGTAAATCCTGCATCCCTGGCTGCCCTGCTTGTCTCATTTTGCTGGCTCTGTGCTGTTGTTACACATTTAATGAGAGCTCCCTGCGAACTGCATCCCAGGCACATCCACACACACCTGCTGGGACATTCCTGCAGCTCCCAGTGTTACTGACACAAGCACGGATCCTGCTCTGTGGACACGTTTTCCTCTTGGCTCTGATCTCCTGCAACAAGGCCAAGGGGCAGAAATGGTGTTTTCAATTCAAGTGAAGTGAATTGAAGCTGGGGACACAAACTGCCAGCTTCTAAAATCTGGAAGCTTCCAATCAACACAAAAATTTTGTCTTCCAGTTACTCTTTGTGGCTTTTGCTTTGTGTTTGAAAGGGACAATTTGGGAAAACCTGGAGTTTTCAAAGAGAAGGATTCGATGGGCTCAGAAGCAGGAGGTGGGATCAGATCACAGAACACTTTTCAGTCTGAATTCACTCACCTCTGCCTTTCCTGTGTTCCAGCAGCTGCAAATGGGTTTAGTTCTTGTGCCCCAGTGGCACGCACTGGTCACACAGTGAGTGCAACAGTGACTCTTGTTTTAGACACTCTGCTTTTTTTGGACATCTTCCCCGAGCTGATAGGCCAGAACGTTTTCATGGCTTTTCAAAAGCAAGGCTGTTTTTCAGCTTTTTTCTGTCCTGAGCAGAAGGACCCTGCTTTGTCCCATAAAGAAGTTAAGAGGGAAAGGTTAACAACTCCAGACTTTTAAAAATCAGACTTTTCCTTGCATTTCTTAGAAGAAGCTGACTTTGGGCTCCTCATTCTGGTCTTTAGGGTTTTTTCCCCCTAAGGTTGTTGATCAATGAAATCTTTCAGTGAATCTTGACTCGGTGCCTTGCACTTCCTTTGAAATAAAAAAATATTAATACACACAGTTCATCCCTAACTTGCAGAATATCATACCCTGGCCTCCCACACCTCTCCTCAGTGAGCCTCCTCCCCCTCAGAAGAGGGAATTGCAACCCATCCGTGCCAGTCCCGGTGCCTTTCCTCCAGCCTCCTTTGGATGTCATCTCAGAACTGCAAAATGAAAGGAACCTCATGGAAAAGTGGTTGTTTTTGTAACCCCACCAAACCTGACAGGAGCTTGAGCAAAGCTGTTTTTCTGTCTGGTACATCTTTGCCCGTGGAATTCCTGCCCAGGTGTACGGCAGTGGAGATGGTTTGGGCAGGACTGCTGTGTTGGCTTGTTTCTTTTGAGAGGATTTCAAATGCAATGGACAAGTGGGAGAGAGGGAAAGCCAGTGATTGCACCCATGGGCTGGAGAGCAGGGCTCTGCCACTTTGGCAGTTTACAGTAATTCAGCGGTGTTTATGACGATAAGAAAGCAATTTGGTGAAAGTGAGGTAAAGCAGCCAATGCAGAGCGAGATAAAACTGCAGTTAATTCAGCCATCAGGAAACTGACCACTGAAAAATGTTCCTGATATGTCATTTTGAGTCAGTCCAGGTTGTGATTTTACTCAATCCACTCCTTGTTTAAGTTTCAGTGCTAAAAAGACCATTTGTCAGAGTGTCACTCAAACAAACCGTGCAACTGATACAAAGCACCCATAGTCCATTGCTGTGGTGGAGCAGGACACAGAGGCCCTTGCCAATAAAGTTTTTCTTATTCTGTTTGTATTTCATCAACCTTTCCAAAAGATAAAGACGTGATGTTGGTGGGAAACAAAATCCAGTAGTCCAATGGTGTTTATCAACTGCTTAGAGGCAGAGTTGTATGAGAAGTCAAACCGAAAGTGAGTAAAGACAATAAACAGAGTGATAGATGTACTGGCACCTATTTGCGTGTTATTTCAAGTCGCTGACAGGCTGGTTTGTGGCCTGTGCATACACAAATGTGCTCCTGCCCTCCCGTTTTTGCCAGGCATTCTCTCTGCAAGCGGCCGTGTAGCTCCAGCGCCTACACTCAACAGCAAAAGAGCAGCTCATGAAAATGCTGCCGCAGAGTCCTGCACACAGGAAAGCCTCCCGGCTTTCCCTAAGGCATCAGCAGGAAACAGAATATTGATCAAAACATTTCCAGGAGATTTGGTCATCAAAATGGTCCCAATTTAGGCAAGAAATTGAGTAGAGCTACAACAAACTCTGCTTTAAAAACACATCTTCAAGACCAAATTCTGGGCCGGGGAGGTGGGTTCCACTTTACAAGTATCCTATTATTAGATATATGTTATTTTATATATTTTTATTATTATTATTATTTTATATTATATTATATATCACACTACCACCACTGAAACTAAAACACAAACATTCCCCACTGTGAAGAAGTGTTTCAGAACATGATTCATAACTAACAGGGAGAAAAGTGATGGTTTTGGAAGACAAGGCAGTGGATCAAAAGTCCACTAGCATTTCTATTTCTGAACCAGCTAAAGGTTGAACTGACAGAGAAATAACTCTCTGTTACTGGAACGGGATATTTGATGTTCTGAGAAGAGAGAAAAACCATGTTATGATGTCAGGTAATTTCTCAGCAGAGAGGAGGAGGACAGCTGAAATCTGGGCTGTAAGTCTGTCAAGTTTCTGGAATTTCAGTCAGGTGGCTCTGGGGCTGTTACAGGTAATGTGGTTATTTGCAAAAAGCCTCCCTGGAGCTGTAGACCAAGAGTGGAATTTTCCCATTGCCTCAAAAGCACAGTCAGATCATGAGGCTCCTGCCAGTTTGTGTCCCCCCATGTTCAGCGGGAGAAGCTGCTCTGGTGACAAAATGGAGAAGGTTCCTTTCCCATTTTTTTCCCCAGGTTATCAGGTTCCTTTCCCATTTTTTAAAGCACACACACCTTCTTACACACACTGCCACAAAGCCGCTCAGCAACAGCCTTTGTATTTAAACTTCCCCTTTAATTTTCGTATTCTTCTTGTTTTGCCTCTGCTGACACATCAAGGAGGCTCCAGGGAAGGGCTGTTTTGGGGCTGTTTGAAGGGCACAGAATGTAACCCAGCTGAACGAGCCATCTCGAGGATGGATGCTGCTTGAAACGTGCCATGAGCTCTGTAGACTCGCAGTGAAGAGACAGCTTAGGACAATCTGAGTGAGAACTGCTGAAGGAATACAAAACCACAGGCCAAGATTCCTTCTAAAATCCCAGCTCTGCCATCAGCTGCACAGTAGAAAGCCACCGTGGGATTCATTTTGCTTAATTTTTGATGTCTAATTATCCAGGAGAGCTGTCTCTCTCTGTGCAGCATGACACAGATGGGGGCCCAGACAGAATGCACTGCTCTTTGGGAATTCTGTGGGAGCCATGGAAGTGCCCTGAGCTCACCGCTGACATGAGGCAGGTGGCTCCAACACTTAGTTCAGGTTAGAAACCTCTCTATTATCTAATTATCTTATTATATGACTCATCTAATCTATATAATAGATACATATATCTATATATATATATGTAATATCTAATTATATTATTAGGTAATTATTCTAATTATCTAATATCTAAGAAACCTCTTAGAAACATGACATTTTCAGAGCTGAATCCATCCACTTGAGGTGCAATTGTGCTGCTGTTGCAATGAATGGCAGCTGGAGATGGTCTGTGAAATTCAGGGCAAGTCCACACTGAAATCTTTTAATGGTAGATGAATGTTCTTCAGAGACCTGACATCACTTACCCTGGCTAAATTCCTGATGTGAACAAAAATTGCCTGGCATAAAAAGTTGGGGTTTGTCATTGTTTTTTTCTGTTTTACTCAGGAGATGGGTGTAGGTTGTTTGGACACTCCTTCCCAGTATGGGTCTCTTCAGTGCAGGAGAATGTGGTGGGAAGCCCAGGAGCAAGATGAGAGCAGGGGTTTGGACGAAATTGCAAAAGCAATCTTACCTGATACACACTAAATGGCACAAAAACATCATCAGCCTCTCTCACAAACACAAAGAAACACCCAAATCATTGCAGCCAGGAGTCTGCAAGGTGGAGGTGGCCAAGCTGCAGCAGCCCACCCTGCAGGGGCTGAGCCTTGCTTTGGGCTCAGCTTCTCCTTCTCCCTTCTGTGTGCAGAGGTGCTTCACTCCACACAGGGATGCAGTGACTCCGTTGTTGTGATGTCTCAGGGTTTTAGCTTCCATCTTTTTCATGTATAAGTTCCTGTTCTCAGCATTTTAGACAAAATAATTCCTCTCTAAGCTATAAACTCAAGGACACCTCACGGTCCCAGGCCCCAAGATCTGTAAAGCACAGTGAATTGTGGGGAGCAAACTTGGAGTAATTGACTTCATTACCTGAAGCTGTAATTGGAGGATTGAACCTCAATATGCAAATGGGCAGAACTCATAAAGTCTGAAAAACTCATGATTCGTGGTCCATTTTGGGTGTAGCCCCTGGGTGGGCTCTGTCTGCCCTAAATGCACCTGAAGGCCTTCAATAAATTGAATTGCTTTTTATTCTCCTAACTCTGTCCAGCCTCTGTTTTAGGTGAGCTTGTCAAGGCATCAGCTGCAGTTTAGTGAATGTGTGCAGGATGAAATGCAATGTGTGAGTGAGGCCTGCCACAGGCCTGGCTCTGCAAGCTGGGCTCGTCTGCATTCTGAGCAGAGCGAACACCCTTTGCTATTAGAAATCTCTCATCAGGAATTGCTGCTTTATTTTCTTTCTTGTACTGTGTTGTATTTTCTACAGCGGTTCTAGAGTAATGTGGAGAGCACAGCCCCTCCACGTTCTCTGGTTCTCCTCAGCGCTGCCACATCAAAGCAGCAGCCACGGGCAGACATCTGTCACTCGTTAATGTCACGGCTGTGGAGGTAGAACCTCCTCTTGTGTTTGGGCCCGTGTGGGCAGCCCTTTGATGGATGTGCTCAGCCTTCATCCAGTTTGATCACCCCGTGCAGCCCCTTGTTCAGATCTGCGTGTGAACAAGAATGTCCTGACCTGAGATCCTTTCTAATACAGCAGGGATCCGTGATAGAAACCATCAAAGGAAACCTTTGATCTTTTGACTATCTCCTCGTCATCTGCTGCACAATGCAAATAATAATGAAAACAAAGCTAAGGAGCAGAGCAGCTACATTAAAGAATCAGGCTTGTTGCCGGCAACGAAGCTAATCACTGAGGTTTTATCCCGGCCTCAGACTCAAAGAGAAAGAGGGGGAAGGGAAGAGGAAAAAAGGGGAGGGGGGGGAAAAAAAAAAGCTGTGCTCAGCAGTGAAACCTCTTTACTAAACTGAAATATTCCAGGAACACCGGTTATTTTCTGTCAGAGGAGTTAATGAGAGACACGAACAAGCAGCCGCTCTTTACAGTAGAATTTAATAAATAATCCCCATCCCAGTGTTCTCCTTCTGGTCTAACTCGCACAGAAATGTGTATAAATGTACATCATAGTTGAAGTTTCACTCAGTTAATCAAACTAAATGAGTACTACTGGAGTCATCACTGCCTTTACTCTTTTTGCACCCTCCCTTTCCTCCCCCTCCACCCACCAGCCCTGGGAATGGGAAGCACGTTGATTCAGAAAGTGAAGATATCACTCTTGGAAAACAGTATCTCAGAAATGGGCATCTCTTTGCTGCAGTCTCATGCGGGTTTGTAGCCTTTTCTGAGACCCATAAAACCTCCAAAAAAAAAAGGGTGAGAGTTGGGGCCTGAAGTTCTAGTGTGTGCACACACACGTGGGCGTGTTTTTCTGTCTGCTTGTGATTTTGGGAACATACTGAAGGATTCTTCCAAGCTCTAATGCCAGGCATGTCTGTTTATATCCTTTTTTTCTCTTCTATTCCTCTTGCACGTAATTATTCAGGTGAAATTTTGATCTGACAACAAAGCCTTGACTTTTTAAACCATTTATTAAATGAACAGAAGCAAAGAGAAACACCAGCAGTCTTCCCCTTCTGTGTATGTTGTGGGTGTCTCTGAGCTCTGCTCAAGGTGCAAACTCACTGAGAGGCTGAAGATGCTGCACAATTCCTGCAGCACAATTCCTGCTGCACAATTCCTGCTGCACAATTCCTGCTGCACAATTCCTGCAGCACAATTCCTGCAGCACAATTCCTGCTGCACAATTCCTGCAGCACAATTCCTGCAGCACAATTCCTGCAGCCCGTGCAGGGCCAGAGCGGCTCACTCTCCTGCCAAGGGGACCAAACTGCCAATGGGGGCCAAAGCAACAAGTTCCAGCTGTCAGGCAAAAGAACCTCCATCACCTGTGTGATGACTAACTCAAACACTTGATCCCGTGTAAGAAGGGAGATTTCACGGGTAAAGAGGCCAAATGAATTCAGAATATCGACTTCAGTGGACAGATCCTGTGAGTTAAACTCACAATCTTAATTTCAGTTATTCTGAGCTGGAGGGTTCCAAGGATGAGCTGTGGCCTGGGGCCACAAACACATTAAAGCTGACACAAAGAGACTTTCAAAGGAGGCCAAAGGTAGAGTGGAGCAGACAGGTTTGCATCAGGGAAAGAAACCACTTTTGGGAGGTAAAACTGCTGCAAGTCATAGCAAAAAGTGAAAACTTCTGAATGGAAATTGAAGAACAGCCTCAAAGAACAAATGATGCAGCAGGTTTGGCCAGGAGGAGAGCAGCAGCAAACAGCAGCAAACCAACTGAACAATCTGTCCAAAAAACTCACCTGGATTTTTCCAAAGTTTCTTTCTCCATCTTAACAAACCAAAGGTCCTCCATGAAAACCCTGTTCCCCAGGAAAATGTGTTGTCACCACTGATCCGAACTTACAGACGCTGTCTGGTTTCTGGAGAGAAACTCCTGTGCCAGGGTGTGGTGGGAAACCTGGGAGCAAGCTTAGAGCAGGGGTTTGGACAAAAATTGCAAAAGCAATCTTACCTGATATGTACTAAATGGCATAAAAACGTCATCAGCCTCTCCCACAAACACAAAGAAATACCCAAAATCATTTTAGCCTGCAGCCAGGGCAGCCCAGGGAGTTGTTTCCTCACTGGAGTTTCGCATCAGGCAGCAGAGCTCCCCCAGAATGACCTCCCAGGGGGACTCCTGGGCTGGAGCAGATCTGAGCAGCCTTCAGGCACAGGGAGGATCCCTGGAGAGCAGCGGTTATGGGGGACAAGGAAGGTGTGGGAGAAAAGAGCTGTTAGAGAGACCCAGGGCTCTGTCACGCTCAGAAAGTGGCGCAGCAGAGAGGAAGGCAAAGAGCGCTGCTGGGAAAAGGAGCTCCAAACGTGGGGTTTATCAGAGCTTTCCTGACACTCTGAAGGAGACAAGTGAGGAACTCTGCCTAAAATATCCAGCGCAGAAAAAAAACAGGCATATGGCCACTGCTGCTCCACATCAGCATCAGAACACACCAGCCCTTTTTCCTGCTGGTTCCTCCCAGCCCAGTCCTGTGGCAGGGTTAGAAACCACCAGAGAAAACAGCCTTGGGAGAGGCCATTTCTAAAAAGTGTCTCCTTGAAGTTGTCTTTTCATTTCTTAGAGGATACGAGGGTGACTTCAGGTGACAGAGAAGAACTCTTGGATTTGCTGGGTGTGGCAGTGCAGCTGTGTTGGAAGGGGCACAGCAGGTTTAGAGCTGGATGGACCTGGGCAGGCACTGAAAGTGGAGGTGCTTGGAATTTTGATGGTGGCACATCTACAAAAGCCAGAGCAGTTCAGAGGGGCTGGCATTTTTCTTAACTGTAGCTGAACTGAGAGACCTTCAAATGCCTTATTGTTGCAGCAGCTCTGAACCCTCAGACTGTATCCAGTGGACTTCAGGTTGGTTTTATTTTCATATATGATCGCCTTCCTGATTTTGTTTTCCTGTCTTTTTTTAGCACTGGAGTTTTTCAGTCGTTATTGGCATGGGAGGGGAAATTTTACTTAAATATGTCATTGCTGGTATTTGAGAGGAAAAAATAAAGGTATTTTAAAAGGCCTGCTTGAATAACAAAGGATTTTCCTTTTCTTTTTTAATTAACATCCATGAGCTTTGTGTTTTGTCTTGTTCCTTTCTTTCTGGACTTAGACTAAGAGATTTTTTTGTGTGTGTTTACTCTTACTAGCTTTTGTGCCACTTTAATTTCTGTGTGTATTTTTAGAAAACCACCATCTACACAATTAATGGAAAATCCCATTTTACAGTGGTTTTTAAAGTTTTTGTCTTAATTGTGTTACAACACAAAGATAGCCCCTGTCCCAGAGAGCTTCCAGTGTGAGACTTAAACAAAATGCAGCTTCTAACTAAACAGACCCTGAATCCTTCATGAAAATAAAACACTGCCTGTCAGAAATAATATATAGAACTCTTTAATATGAAAAATTGCAAATCTTCAACTGACCACATATCCTGCAGGAGTAATTATGTCATTTCAGAAGAAAATAAAACAGCCATGTTTTGTCAAATAGAAGGCATTTCACACACTATCAATTTTGCAGATATAAATACCTAGGGGCATGCACAAACCCTGTGATCACTGATGGCAAATTGCCAAGTGAGGACAGATTCATTAAACATTAGAAGTATCAGGCACCCACCCAAACCCATAAATTAAAATTTCAAGCCCTGCACATTATGCCACCGCGTACAAGTTAAATCTGTTTGGAGACATTTTTATGCAGCCTAATTAGAGCTGGATGGAAATCCCAATTAAAGTATGATGTAGCTCTTCCTTAGCGTAGTTTTCTTGGCTAAAATCAGCCTTTAAAGAGTCGTATTCCTTTCTGCAGCTAAAGGAGATGGTGGTAAATGCGCTCCAGGAGACACTGGAGAAGTGCTGGAAGCGGATGGTTAAACCAGCCTGGTTTGTTTAGGTGGGACCTCCAGCAAACCTTTGTAATCCGCAGGCAGAAAGAGTGAGCCCTTAATTAATATTCTCAATTAATCTGCTCTGAAACCAGCTGCTGTCACCAGATGAAATCATCAGCAGCTCCTGTGCGAGCAGCCAGGCTCTGCTGCTGGTTTTCAGAGCAGTGTGCACCTCAGCGGGCACAGACAATGAAAGCTGGAGTTCAAAGAGCACAGCGAGCCCCAGCCTCCTCTCCTCACCTTTCTGCACCCACCCCACCCCAGCGGCCAGGGCAGAGCTCCGTGCCCGGGGCATGGCAGAGAGAGCAGCCTGGGGCAGGAGCTGCTGGAGCTGCCATCCAACAGGGACGGTGCCCTTGGCTCTGGGGAGCTGAAGGCGAGAAGCAGCACTGGGATCTTGCTCTCTTCTGGAGGGAGAGCTGTTCTTTGCCATCAGCTGGGCTCGTCCTTGGCATTGCACCCAGCTCCAGAGCCCTGACTCACCCTCAGCCGGCACTTTGCTGGGTGCCCTAGCACAAGGAGCTTGCCAAGTTGCGGTCTTTTTCTGCTTTTAATGGGGAAATTGGTGCAACTGTCAAAGATTCCCCATTGTTGTGTCAAATCACTTCTCAGACGTAAAATTACAGCAATATCCTGTAATTTTTCTTTCTTTTTAATTTTTCTTTCTGTTTTTTAATCAAATTTGATCCAAGTGTTACCTTCTGGCCAAAGGCTCTCAGTACACTAAACTTTAGGCATTAAAAAAAAAAAAATTTGGTGTCCATAATCTTGAAATGTTGAGATTGAAATATTTTGAAACATAAGACAGAATATTCTTCATCATATTTCCTTCCACAAGAAGGCTTCCTGTTGTTATGGCTGAGAGGCAACTGTGCAGCTCTGCACAGCAGAGCACAGGCAGGGATGGGGATAAAGTGAGACTAAAGAGATTTGTCACCACTCAGCTGGCGAATCCGATTCCCTGCTCGCCACATCCCAGCTATTCCCAGAGGAAGGCTCCTGGTCCAGGCCAGAGGTGCTGAAGGAGCTGAATTCAGCGCCAGTCGAGGTGGGAAGCTGGGGAACAGCATGACAAGGTCAGCCTTTGACCAGTGCTGGGACTAAACCTGGCCTCCCCGGGCCTTTTTCCCTTTTCCCAATAACCCCGAACTGAACAGAGCAGCTGTTCAGTAGCAATGATTTTTCAGAAGCTACAAATGGTCTGAGCAAACCAGTGAAGAGTGAAGTGCTCTTTTGCTCAAGTCACAGAAGGGAATGGCAGTTATACGTTAATGAAATTGCAGCAATTATGGTTTTCATCCCGATTCCCTTTTCAAAACTAATGATGAAAGGCTCTGGAGGTAGAGAACACGGGATGAATAATTGATTGATTAAAGCATATTCACAAGTAAGAAACAGCAACCAAAAACCTCCCCTGACTGTGGCAAAGATCCTGCAGGGAATGCTGCCTGTGGATCATTTCTGTGAAGGACTGAATATTAGTGCCTTTCATGGTAAATTAAGGTTCGGTTTCTTGGCATTAGCTCTGTTTGGAGTTCAAACAAAAGATAAAGGTCCCTTCAAAAATAACACAAGGAAGTTTTTTTTCATGTTTTGTTTTGGTTTTTGTTATCAAATCAACAATGCTGATGTACTCCCCATTTGCCCTGCAGCTGAGATTCACGAGGGTGGATATGCATAAATGGGAGATACGGGCTCCCAGGATTTACCACAAAAATTAAAACAGGAAGGCAGATGGCAGAGTCTGTTATTCCATCTGTATTTCACTTAATCAGCCACTCTTATCAGAAATGCTGCTTAGGGAATCACTGGCTCTTGTTTGTCCTTTGCAAACTACAGACACCCAAGCTGCTTTTTGGTAAATGTCCTGCTGGCTGACACATGGGCAATGCCTGTGTAAATGGAAGAAAAGTGAAAGAAAGGAAGGTGACCTTAAAACATTTCTGTATATTTGCTCGGCTCAACAGAAAAGCCTTGCCTAAAGATAAGTCTGGAGTATTCCTTTTCCTCATTGAGCTAGTGAAAAGGAAAAAATGTCTGTGGAGTCACCCTGGTGTAAGGAAAGAAAGAGAGGAAGGGAGGGGAAGGGAAGGG
>VZRN01006817.1:150508-162029 GCA_013397935.1 Dasyornis broadbenti
AGGGAAGGGAAGGGAAGGGAAGGGAAGGGAAGGGAAGGGAGCTAAAAGGAGGGAAAGGACACCCTGTCCTCCATTTGCATGGTAGATAAGATAAACTGGAGCAAGCAATATGCAGTTAAAGCACTCTTGACTTCTCAATGGCAGAAGAGAATGAAGACCTGGACTGGATTCCCTGGAGAGCTGTAGAGACCTCTGAGGATAGGCTTGGGAAGCAGGTCCCAGAAGGACAGGGCTGCAGGAGAGCTGCCTGGGGCTGGAGGCCCAGGAGGATCTGGAGGACCCGCCAGCTCCATGGTCCTGCTGAGGGTCACATTCCCTGATTCCCGGCCCCTGCCAGCAGCCTGGAGGGGCTGGGACACAGCAAAGCCCCTCCAAGGGCTGCTGGAGAGGAACCTGGCAGGAGGAAGTGTCTCACCAGGCAGGCTCTGGCTTCTCTGAGCTGGCAGGAGCTGAGCAGGAGTCAGCCTAAAACACAAAAAAGAGGCTGAAAGTAGAAGAATTCAGCTGACTGTAGGGTGAGGTGCCAGATCTAGCTGTTGGGCAAAGCTTTGCTCTGTCTCTTTCAGACTGCCTTATCTTCATCTTTCACTTTGCTCTCCCTGCCTCTTTTATCCCTTAGGATACATTAATTCTGACTGGTTTTGTGAACAAATAAAGATCAGTGTCTTGCGGTTTTCGTAAGGAATCGCTTTGTGGTACGCCTTTGTCTGCACATCACAAATTCCAGTAGATAAGAAAACTGGATAAATATTCCATGTTTAAAAAAAAAAAATACCACAGAAAAGAGCTAATTAGCTGGGTTGATATAAGGTGTTCTGTGACCTGTGAAAGTATGTTAGGCATAATGCTGCTTTTTATAAACACCACACAAACTCATTCAGACGTGCTGGCAAGCTGGGGAAGGGAAATGTGAACAGCAAGGAGCGCTCACGGAATTACTAAAAGAAAAGTCAGAAGAGACATTTTTGTCTTCAAGCTCTCCCTATCCAACTGGGTTCTCCCAAAAAGCCGCCGAGTGAGTGAGCAGGGTAATGAAAGCGGAGCGGTGTGATTTGCTCTGCAGAGGGTGGAGTAAGAACGAGGGCAAGGCTGAGGTGTGGTTTTCGAACGGTGCACTTGAGGTCATGGACTGGCTGGCTCCAGGCGCGTTATTGCCCTTCTGGCTGCAGACGAGCCTCCCAATGGTGCACCCCGCCTTCAGAGAGTGCACAGAGGAAAACCAGCCCATCCACGGCGGGATGGAGAAGATTCAGCCACCCCTCACCGGAGAGGATCAGCATTTGGGTCTCACAATATAATTCTTTATTGAAGTCATAAAAACGAGGAGTTTTCTGTAATTGCAAGGGGAAGGGTGGTAATGTGTTTCCAGAGCAGAGGAGAGGGGTGTAAAGGTTCCCGGCAGAACATGTGTGAGTGTGCCTGCCTGTTTGTGTATTTTCCCCTTCATTTAGCAACCAGCAAAGCCAGGCTGTGCACAACATTTCCATGCTGGAAATCTCCTTTTAAGGCCAGGCAATCTGCCCTCCTGTAGCTCCTGCTCTCCTCCTCCTGGGAAGGGAGTGCTGGAGGCAGAGCCATGGGCACAGGCAAACTGCGCTGTGGTGGAAGGCGTGGGGGCATTGGCCCTCTGAGGCACCCCCTGTCCCCAGCCTCTCCTGGGAGCACCTCAGGGGAGCCACAGCGCCCCAAATTTGAAAGGAAGCAAAATAAAGCCATTATCTCAGGCAGTGAGATCCCAGTAATGAGATTGCTCCTGCCCAGTTTTTCAAAAGCGTATCTGGCCCTGGCAGAGCTGGACTCGCTTTCTCCTCTGCAGTTTGACAGATTCCATAAGTGCAGTGGGAAAATTGCAACCACAGGACTCCTTCAGCCTTCTCCACTGCTGCCTGATATCCCCAACTTCTCGTTCCTACAAAAACCCATTGTT
The DNA here is from genome assembly GCA_013397935.1 of Dasyornis broadbenti. Lineage (NCBI taxonomy): Eukaryota > Metazoa > Chordata > Aves > Passeriformes > Dasyornithidae > Dasyornis > Dasyornis broadbenti. Next base: position 152,436 of record VZRN01006817.1, read on the forward strand.
TTCCTGTGCGTTTTAAAGCAGTTTAAGTGAATGTCTTGAGATTGTCATGGACTGGAAGTCCTGAGTTGGTTGTCAGAAGTGACAGATGGGGACACATCACGTGCCAATAGTAAATGTGGTTTCTGGAAATCATCTGCCTTAAAACACTTGCACATGCATGCGTACAAGTGCACACAGAAAAATCTCTTTAAAATTTCGGATTGGAGCTCGCCCTGTTTAATTCAGTAAAACCTGGATCCCAGCCTGAAGCTGCTCTTCTGGAGTGTTACTGAAATCACCTTAAATTTGGAATTCAGAGTTACCAGGGACACAGAGTTAATGTTGGTAAGAAATTTCAGAGCAGTTCTAGGCTCTGATTTTTCAATCCATCTGACAGCTCCGGGCGGCAGTTTCTTATTGAAGTTTTTCAGGGAAGACACACCTGAAGGTTCTTGGCAAATCCTGGCTGAGAGAGCAAGTGCAGCGACCTGCGGAAGGCCGTAAACTGTGCCTTGGCCCTATCACGTGTTTTATTTCCATCTGAATTTCCTCCATCCCTGTAGTCCTATAATTTTACCCCGTCTTTTGAGCACGTGCAGAGAAAATCCAAGAAAACAAACCCAAACCTTCAAACACGGCGCCGCTCCAAGAAAAGCAGCGATGAGGCTTTGAGGGGCAGTAGGTTCCAGAGGGCAGGGTTTTGTTTTCAATTTAATTTGATGTTCACGTTCAGCAGCACTCAGAGTTTCCCCCAAAGCAGCCCTTCAGGGGAAACACTGCTCAGCATTTCCCTGGGTCGGGAAGGGCTGAGCTCAATGCACAGAAGAGTTTTCCACTCACCACTGGCTCTGGGCAGTGTCATGCTTGAGAAGACACCTCACACCGTTTCCTTGTCCTTTCAAGAGTGTTATTCAAGTGAAAGTGAAGCCCAGAAAGCACCTAATTAATAAAAGTAATTAGCTAATTAATACAAATTAATGCTGAATGATGCAATAAATAGACTTAATTACAGTCACGGTTAAATACAATGTCAGCACCTTTCTGTGGAACGTGGCCAGCCCACAAGAGTTTTGAAATCACAAATTCCAGGCCAAAATTTTCACAGTGCTTATTTCAGATGCCTTTTTGGGGGGTAGCCCAAGCTGCAGATGATGCAGTGCAGAGCGCTTTTTTTGCAGAGCAAGGATGCCCTGGACTTTTTAAGCCAGGTACAAGTACAGTATCCTGGATTTTCCATTCCAGAACGAGGGGTCACCAGTTCATCTCTGGGAATCCCAGCCTGCTGGACTGTGAGCGTGTGTTGTTGCGTTTTTCAAACAGACATGGACATGTTGAGAGTTGTCTTTTGCAGCCTGTAAGACACATCCACCCCATCTGAAGCAGCTGCAGAGTTGCAAAGAATGAGTGCCTGTGTTTGGTAGGTTAAAAACTCTGCCTGTGGTTAATTCATGCCTCAGAGCTGAAAGCTCTAAAAGTGCTGGGTGGATCATTGTGGTTTTTCAAAATTAAGGTGTTTCATTCCCCATAGTCTCTCCTTCTTTGTGTGTCATCATTTTCAAAGCTTTTATGGCAGGCTTAAATTTAGAGTCCTTGTGGCTTTGTTGGGGCACCACCTTCACCCTATGTGGTCACAATTTTGTGCTTCCTCTCTCAAAAAGCCAGTGCCAAGATGGGTGGGGAACCTCTGGTGAGGTAACCAAGGATGGGCAAAATAGCATCAGATATCATTTATTTTCCAATTTCAGGGCAGTTCATCAGCAGGAAGTGTGCTTAGGTGGGGAAGTCAGGGATGTATGGCTGTGTGAGTGTAGTGAGAGAGAGAAAATACTGATTATTTCCTGGGAACTTTAATTGCACTGTCCGACCTGTAATCACATTTACAGGCCACCTACTTTTCCCAACCCCGCTATCTAAAGTTAGCTTTCTAATTTTACATCAAGGTTGCTAAAGGAAGAAGGCCTGGGCTTTTGAAAAAGCAGCAGGAACTTCTGCCTGGTCAGCCCTTCAGGAGAGCAAACCATTCCTACAGGCCGACAGCTCTGATTATTCCGTTTAGGAATCCAGCTTTTTGAAGAGGAGGATCTGGCTCACCTGCAGGCAGTCTGTCAGCGCACAGAGCACATTTCTCTGTGGTGCTGGCCCTGGAAAGCAGTTTCCTGGTAAAGGATGAGGGAGACAATTCTTCTGTGAAGCTGCAAACCACGTTTTGACTGCGATGATCATAGGACTTATTTCCCAGCATTATGCAGTTTCTACTTAAACTGCAAAATACTCTTTTTTCAATGGTTGTGTGCTTCCTTAAATGCTGTATTTCGCAGTGAGAGTCACAAATGTATCTGTAAGAAGACTTTTTTCCCTTTGATCTTCTCTGGGGTATCATCTCTTCCTATATTTCCAACATCAGAAACGCCAGGATCTTCCAGCAGGATCACCATGGGTTTGCTCACACAGCACTGGCACTGGGAAACCCTTTCACAGACAAGAGGGAATGCAGAGTTCTCCTCTAAATCCACCTCTCTTTAAATATGCATTTGTTGTGGGGGCTTGGGGTTTGTTTTGGTTGGGGGGCTTTGTGGTTTGTTTGTTTTGTTTTTCCAGGATTTCTAAAATAAACAAAGAAAACATGTCTTAGGAAGGGCCTGTGTTCTAAAATGGTCCCTAGCGTCGTTTCAAGGCCAGTGATCTTTCAGTTGTTCTGCAGGACAGGGCAGTCACATCTCCCTTTTGAAGGAATAGCTGGGATATGTTTTCACACTGCTCTGGAAAGGCATTTGTGTTATTTTGTGAAGCAAAGCTCTGCCTCCATCAGTCGTGCAAAGCTGTGGGAGGAAAAGGGGTTTCACAGCACAAATTAACAAAATGAACACCCGAAGGAAGAAGCACAGTGCTGTCTTTCTAGACACAGTTGTCTTGCTGACTTGAGTCCAGCTCAGGAAAGCACATTATTGCTAAAAGCCTAGCTGGACTGTCCAGAGACGTCCTAACGTGGTACAGCTGTAACCTGCAGAGAGCGGCTGCTCTGGAGTGATTCCGTGGTAAATAAGGTGAGAGCAGAATAAAGCACTGAGCGGGTAAGAGGCAAGTGCAGTGGCTCAGGCTTTGAGATCTCAGATAGAAAATCCTGATGTCATTATTGATAAAAATTCTCCTCTCTGGACTTCTCTGTTGGTTTTCTCTTGTGTTCTGTGGCAAGTCCCTTCTAACTGGACTCTTTGGCCACTGCCAAAGATCTCTTCAAACTCACAGGTGAAAAAAATCCCCAACCTGTCAACCTTTTGAATATTCACCTTTAGGTGGAGAGGAAGCTAATGTTTAATACAAACTGCTTTTGGATGATGCTTATTTCTCTCAAGAGCTCCACAGATACCAGTCCATCTAATAAAAAATACAATGAACACTCACTATCAGAGCGGCACATGAAGCTCAAACGATGTAGAAAGAAATTAAAAATTCTGGTATCAAGCTTTTAAAAGCAATCAGGTGTTTTGGGCACACTTGTTTTTAGTTCAGGGTTCTCCTTGCGACTTTCCATGTGCATCTAATTTTCAGCTCCTGCCAGTCATCCCATCCCCACGCACACAAAATGACCAAACACAATACACATCTCTTTTTCAAGTCAACTACACTGGTGTCTAAATTATATTGCAAGCTGTGGATATAATTTCCAGCATTTTATTTTATTTATTTCTGCTCTTTGCCTGTCTATGTAGACTGCAAGACTTTAAAGAAAACAGCACCTTGTCCTTTGTGCTTTATCCCTGCACAATGTTAATTAATAACCAAGCATGGAAACAAAGGAATTAATTCCATTTAAAACATGCAGAATATTTGAGAATCAAATTATTTTTAAGGGGGTTGTGGAAGAGTGTGTTTTACAATGCGTGTGGGTCAGCTGCAAAATAAGAAAACGAGGGCCACATTTAGATTCATTCTGTGGCTCTGATCCATGCTCCTTTCATTGGAGCTCCTTCCCTCCCCAGCCATCTCTCACCTGAGGAGGGGACAGGACAACCTGGACAATTCCAGAATGGCAGAATCCAAAGGGAGTTTGGGAGACAGAGGGAAGACTGAACAGACACAAATGCCAGGTTCTGCCAAGAAACCTGAGCAAATGTATTTTTCTGGAGCAAATGTATTTTTCTATTATTGTATGCGAAATGAGTTCACCTGAAGAATTGCCTGAAATGTCATAGTGGCATTTCCTGAGGAACAGGTTTGAAATGAGCTTAATCACAACCAAGTGGTACTGTGCTAATTTGGAAAAGGCAGGTCATTATCAGGGACTTCCATGGGCTGGGGGTTTGGAGGGGCTGGGGGTTTCTTCCAGTTTAGAAAAGAGTGTGTGAAGGCTTGTGAGCTAGATGTTTCTTCTCAGATTACAGATGTTTCCTCTCAGATTACAGATGTTTCCTCTCAGATTACAGCAACCTGCGTGGTGTCCCTGTCCCGAATGGGGCTGGGCTGTCCCAGCCCCAGGTGATGGATGTGACCCACAGCATTTATTGTGCCTCTTGTCTGTAGAGCAGGCTCACCCTGCCGTGCTGAATATCTGCAGTAGGACCGTGACAGGCACTCCAGGTGCTCTCTGTGCTAAGAGAAAACCCTTTTAGAAAACACTTGGGCTCTGCTACCCCAGCCTAGCCCAGCCCCTGAGGCTTTTGCTAGCCTGGATTGCGGGTGCTGGGCAGAAACCTCCACTGGGTGCTGCAATAAATGGCAGAGCCATTGAATGGAGCACCAAGTGTGGGGAAACTGCTGCCGCTCAATGTCCATATTCCAGAGCAGTTCCGTGTTTACCAGAAAGCGGGAAACAAACAAGCAGGGAAGAACCACCAGAGCATCCACAAGCACGGCAGGCTGGTTTTCTTTGTTCTGTACAGCACTGCCCCTCTGAAGTGTCTGTGAAGAGAAGGACATTGCAGCCACTCACTGCTGCTGCTCATGTACAGAGCCACCATTCCGAAACCCGTCAGTGGGGCTGCATTTTCACATGGCCTCTGCCTGTCTTCTAAGCTGCAGCCAGGCTTCCAGAAGTTACCCAGGAGCTGGCATCTCCAGCTTGCTGCCAGCATTTGCACTGAGCATTTACTCAAGTGCTCCCACTGGAGTTGCACTGTCCTAAAAATGTCGATTTTCATGGTTGCCTAATGAGGGTCTTGGTCTGGTTCTGGGTCAGTGTCCAGTGCTCTGAACTGGAGGCAGCTTTGAAATTCAGAAGCAGACTTTTCCCAGGCCAAACCTTTTCGTGGACACTTGTTTTATCTTGTCAGTGCTTGTCCACGCGGTGTGCTGTTTATGAAGCACTGAGATAAAATCAAGCCTATAAGCATATATTTCATTTGTAGGAGTGGTTTATTTTCCATGGATACGTTCACACGGGCAATCTGGCCAAAGAGAGCCAGTTGTACACAACTAATTCATGTGAAAGCAACAGCTTTATTTCATAACTTGAGAGGAAAACAGCTGAGTCATTATCAGCTTTGAGGGGGAAAAAAAGACAACTTTTGTCTGCAATATAACTAATATTATTTTTTTTTTTTTCCTTGCTTCAGGTTAGAAATGATTGCCCAGACTTTTAAATCTCTATGTTTTCCTATTTTGAGGAGCATAAGCCATTTATTTAACAACAGGAACGAGATCATCCAGACTTTTTAGTACAGACCAGCCTTTATTAATACAGATTGCAACTGACCAGTTACTGGGCAGAAGAAAAGGAAAAAGTAGAAATAGTTGGGTTCTTGCTGCCTCTAAATTAAAGGCATATATTTAAATATGGAATTAGGAGACTGCCTGTAGGAAACTGTGTTTTAGGGAGGAATATGTGTTTAAATTTTTGCAGGTTTGGATCTCCTTGAAGAATTTAGACCCCATTAGAAGTGACTGATTTATTCATATGAATTGTTACTACAAGTTTCTTACCATCAGGTTGATGTTATTGATTGCCTAAAGTTAATTTTCATCCCTACAGACTAATTTTTCCTAGGAAGGAAAAGGAGTTTAAGAGAGAGAAAGAGAGTTTGGGGTGTTCTTTGTGATGAATGAGTTTAATTGTGCTCTGAGGGGACATGGGAAGGGCAATTCTAGGTCAGACCAAAGGTTCCAGTGGCCCCTGACCTGTCCCCAGCAGGGCCCAGCAACAGGAGCCTGGAGGAGACCATCAGTGGCAAACAGGGAGAGAAACTCCCCACAGCGCTTCCCCAGCCTGCAGCAATGGCCCAGGGAATTGCCCAAGACAAGCTCTGAGAAGCAGAGCTCTTCCTGGACCTCTCTTCCATGTCTTGGTTGAGCCCCCTTTTGAACCTGGGCTAAATTTTGCCATCAAGGGTGAGTTGTGGCAATGAGTCCCACTCTGGGTGTCACCTGGAGTGTTCGTTCTGTGCTGCAAACACATCATTCCTGTTCATTTCATTTCATTTCATTATTTCATTTCATTTCATTTCATTTCTTTTCATTTCATTTCATCATTTCATTTCATTTCGTTTCAATTTCATTTCATTTCATCATTTCAATTCATCATTTCATTGCATTTCATCTCACGCCCCTTGCTCTGGTGTGGTGGGAGGCCGTGCCCAGCCCTTCTCAAAGGCAGCAGGTTGAAGAGGGATCCTATCCCAAACCTGCCAGTCCTTGCTCAACCCTTGCAACCCCATCACGTTTTATGGAAGAAGGAGTTTTCAGAGACAGCAGTGAGTCCTGCTCAGATCTGCTCTCGCTGGGGAGGCAGATCTGGGGTGTGAATGCAGCCAGAACGGGCCTTGGCTTCACAGCCTGGGCCAACCAAAGGGCTTGGAACGCTCAGCTCCCTACAGGAATCTGGGCATCAATTTTCTACACCTTTTCTTAAGACAAATACAAATGCCCTGACAGGAATCCTTGCCTTTCCTCTGTAAGGACAGGATTTCCCTGCCCTGTTCTCTGCTGGAGGGCTCAGCCTGCCTGGTGCCTGGGATTTGTGCACGTCTCACTCTGTGTCATTTCAAGGCAACAGCATTTGAAGCCAAGACATCCTGGGAGCCTTGCCTAAGGACTGCTGATACTTTTCTGAACCCAGGTGATCCATGAAAGCACAACTTTGATCTGAAAGCAGCATCCAGGAGCTCCCACTCAGGCTCTAGGGGTAACAAAGAGTCAGATTTTCATCAAGGCGCTCTTCACCCAGCTCTCTGCAGAGGCCACAGGGTCTCAGGTTGGCTCTACTCATTCCAGGCCTCCATCTCCAGCTAAAGACAAAATCTGGGAGCTACAGGGCACCTCTGGAAACCCCACTATTCTCAGTTCCCTGATGGAAATTCAGCTATTGGATAGCCCATGGTTTTAGCTACTGAGCAGGTTTGGAAAAATGGCAGTTAAGGTGCTTTTTTAGATTTATTTATTTATTTATTTATTTATTTTTAATATTTTGAACTCCTGAAGTTTCTACTAAAATAATGAGAGCTAAATATCCCTAAAAATCCATGTATGTATTTAAAGTCTTAAAAAGAAAATAAATAGCAGGACTTTCAAGTGTCACATGTTCTACAAGAACCGCATCCTCAAATCTTGCCAGGGTAATCTCTGCCTCTGAAGGCTTTTTCCTCTCTTGTGGTTCACCCCATGGACACAAGAAAGGTGTGAGACCAAACTGGGCTCAGTTCACCACGCCATGAAATCTGCATCACTGCAGAGTCTGTGTGTTTGTCCCACTTCGAATTGCTGTGTTTGAAGCACGGGTGAATAGAACAGTTCAAAGCTGTCCAGGAAAAGTTGTTCCTGCCCTCCCTGGTGATAGGAGCACTTTCCTGTTTGGAGTGCAAATAGTCACCATGGGATTACAGCAATCTTTTTCATAGCTGCCTCACACCCTGACTCCCAGTCATCCTCTACTGACTAGCATTTTCAAGCTTCCCTGAGCTTTTTTTTTTCCCCCCCGAACTTTTCCAACTGGAGAGCTCCCAGCTTTTTGCAGAAACTTTTATCACTAGTTCATAAGTGCATGACCTACTACACTTCTGTTCCAATAGTTCAGTTCCTAATGCACGACAGTTTGATCCCTTGCTGCACTGGCAATATTCCAAATTCTCATCTAAAAGTTTGATGAATGCATTCCTGTGCATTCCTATCATTGTGCCAAGACCATTCATGAAAATAATTGAAGAGATCAGTCCAAAAGCTAATCCTTTCACTACAGCACAGGAATGGTTTTGCTTCCACCTCCAACGTGGAAATCCCCATTGTGCGTCTGTGACAGAGACACATCTTTCTCTGTGCCCAGCCCTGACAACAGCATGCTACCTCTGTGGCCCCACTGCAAAACCTCAAATTGATGCAGATTCCCGCAAGACAGAGCACAATGATGCTGCAGATGGGCCAAATAAACTTTTTTCCTCATGGATGTAGATTTACTGGTCACCTGGTAAAGAATCAGAGTTCCCAGGTGAGAAACTGTCTCGGCAAGGTCTTTGTCAGCCCTGCAAACCTCCCCAGAGTCAGCCTCTGCCTGAGCTTGTTTAGCTCCTCTCTCTTTAGCTTCTCCTCCTCCCTGTTTTGCAGGTGACTCCTTCTGTCCATGCTCTTTTACTCCCAGCACCTACCATGCACTTACACTCTTACCACTCTGGTGACAGGTAATGCCAAGTGGATGGTGCTGCCGCTGTCTCTGAAGAAAAGTGCTTTCTCTCAGGTTATGTGCTGTTCAGTCCTGAAGGTTTGTCCCATTCCAAGAAAAACAAGGAGATCCAGATGTCTCCCAACTTCTTGCCTCTCTGTCCGAGACAGGGCTTTAAGCCACGCCTGGATCCAGTGCCCCACACTGAAAGCAGGAACACAGCAAACGTGCAAATTTAGAAAACACCTGCTCGTGCTGCTGGGCTCCATTCCCTCTCCTGCTTTTGGCTCTGCAGCCCATGCAACTGAACTTACTGAAATCTATGGCAAAGTTCTAGTTCTGTTTTATATTTACTTTCCTTTTTCTCTTCTCCATTTAAATGCCTGAGGAGCCCTTTGCCATTTCTTTAAGGCAGCTGAATTTTCTGGAAGAAGTTGGCTGGGCAATTGTCACGCCAGCCTTACAAATCTCCAGCTGTAGGACTGAGCTTTTCTTTGACAGGTCTTTTCTGAAGATGTATCCTTTTCCCATATTAGGAGGATGCCATTATTTTTGCAATCCTGCTTTGAGATAGGATTAGCTGTGAAATCCTTCTTCAAACACCAGCCTGTCACAAGTTGCAGATAAATTTTTCCAGCTAGAGATGTGTTTTTGTGGAGCAGCAGCAACTGTGTTTGATCACAGCCCCAATTCCAGCCGTGGTTAGACCAGGCTTTGGTTATTCCTTCAGTGATGTCCTGCACCAGATGCTCCAGTTTCTTTATTTGAAGACACTTCCTGTTCTTTCTGTACAAAGTTCCATTGCTACTTCCCATTGAACACATCTGTCACTATCGCCTGCCTGGCTGCTGTTCCCATTCTTGTGCTCTGTCCATCTATTCTCCTGTGTTCTTTCAGCTGCTGGAAGGATTTTTATTTATTTATTCCATGTAGTGTGGACTAGGGCCAGGTTTGGAGATCATACAGATCTTCTCCAGCCCTTCCCTCTTGAATTATTTAAAAAAAAAAAAAAAAAAAAAAAATCCATAAAG
>VZRN01006817.1:162057-301360 GCA_013397935.1 Dasyornis broadbenti
AAATTTAAAAAAAAAAAAAAAAAAAAAAATCCATGAAGGTTTTCTTTGCCATTGTCACAGATGGTCAGGTCCTCTTTCCTGCCCCCCTTTCCTCTATGGTATCTTAAGAAATCCATTGAGAAAAAAAGCTTTTTTGGATCTCATAACCCCAAGAACATTCCATCCAGACCTGAGTTAGTATTTGCAGAGGTCAAAAAGAGAAGTAGCAGTGGACTTGAATGAGTATAACTTACTATTAAAGAAAACCCATTCTTTGTAGAGTTGCATTGAATTAAGATGTAATCTTCTTGTTTGTTTGTAAATGAGCTTTTTAGATCATTTTACAAAGCCACGGTGGCTGCTGATTCTGTCTAAACGATTATGCAGCTTGTCTTTGCTTTTTTGAGAAAGTCCTTCACTTAATTAGACTGACCTTCAATCACTGAAGATCCGGACAGCCAAACAAGCTGCCACATGTGCACCACGGTTGCTGTGAGTTCACACCTGAATTTACCTTAGAATAGAGGCAGATCCATCTTAACTCTGAGTGTCATACTGGAAATTTCAGTGCGCATCCTGGAAGGCCATTCAAATAGTCCTGGACCCTTGGAGCCATAGGAATACAGCTGGATCTATATCCATAGGCATTTTTAAATGGAATTAAGTAGCAAGTTGGATATCTGCTGCTGGTGTCTCATTGATTTGTTGGTACTTTAATACATGGTTTTAACAGATTTTGTCATGAGTGAAAGAGTTAAAAGCTCATCTGGAGACCTGAGAAGGTTTTGGTGTCCAATCACTTTGCCCAGACTCTCTTTTTCCCTTGGAGAAAAAAGATCTTTGATTCTTACTGGAAACTGCAACTGCAGGTCTTCCGGCAGCTCTTGTGGGGGGAACCTGGTAGAAAACTCATCTCTTGGAAAGGGAAGTTACAGTGGCCTCTGAGATGTTTTGGGGATCATGCTCATTTACCCAAACATCAGAACCAGCTTTGCCTGATTATTTACAGTCACGCCAGGAGCTAAATTTTCTATGCTTCAATTCTTTAATATATATATATAAATTAAAAATTAAAAAAGAAAGAAAGAAAGAAAGGCAAGCCTAAGTTCTGATGACAGAGATGTCTTGAATTCTAAAAGCTAAGTATGTAGAAATGAGATCAGTCCATCCTGTGTCAGGTACCTACTCTGTTTAGTCAGCCCAGTATGGAATTAATAGGAAACAAAAAAACCAAAAACAAACAACAACAACAACAACAAAAAAACCCAAACAAACCAAAAAAAAAAAAAAAAAGAGAGAGCTCTTATGAAGACCAGGTTATATGAGCACAACTCACCCAGCAGACTCCAGATTCTGGCAGAAGAAACCAAAATTCAATGTTGAATTTGCCACTGAAAAAGAAAAGCCCCAGAGGAGAGAGAGGGAAATCTGTCTTCAGAGTGTGTATAAATTGTAAGTGATGAGTTGATCTGGGGCTTTTAAGTTATTTGCTCAGAATGGGATTCTGTGTAAAAATATTGGGAAAAGGAGACAATGAGACGGAAAAGCAGCATCTTCATGACTGATGTAAGGAACCACTTTCTCAGAGGGCGTGTAGTTAGTTGCAGGTTTGGTGGCTGCCGGTGACACCTTGGCTCTGTTCAGAGAAGGAATTTGTGTATATTTGTGGCCAGTTGTAATTGCTGCAGACAGAATTGCGGTGTGAAAGGAGTAGAACACCCAGAGCATGACTTCCTTCTGCAGCATTTCTGGAGCTCTTCTCAGACGGCTTTGATGCTGATTAGCACCAAAGGCAGAGTGGGAGCAGCAGGACCTGTGTGGAGCGATCTTTAAGGCAGACCTTACCAGGAAAGCCCAAATATTTGTGGAGCAGGAGGAGGCATCAAGTCCACCTGATTTTGCTACTGGTGAAGTCCAACAAGAAAGAAAGGAATCTGTCCATGCTAAAATTCCTAGTTGGATTTAGAAGTTATTTTTATTTCCCTGCTCTGTGTGCCCCCTTTGTCACAAGGGGATGCTGTTATGGGTGAAAGCACAGAGCAGAGGCAGGAGGAGGCTCTTGCAGCAGCAGCAGCATCTGCCTCAGCCCTGGCTCACCCCAGCAGCAAGGACGGGCAGTGAGAGGCCTGGAAGCAGTCACAGAACACCTTTGGACACAGGTTTGGCTCCCATCTTCTCATCCTGCTCTGTGCCCTGCTCCCATTTCTCACACAGTTTAAACTGGTTTCCAGTCCAGCTGCATTCCTGCACACTTTTGCCAGTGGCCATGGCGCTCTCCTGGGCTCAGCCTTTAGCCCAGCAGGCTGCAGGGCTGGGCGCTGGCTGCTGGCCTTGGCTCTGCCCACCAGCTGCACACAGGCCCCACAAGGGCACAGCACTGCCCGCGCCGGTAGGACCTCACAGTCCTGGCAGCTCACCTCTTCCTCACAAGGGGCTAGAGGGGTTTGTGCTTCCTTCTCCCCGCTGAATTTCTCCCTCCTGCTTCCCGTGTGCTTCCCATGTCTCCCCAGGGCACTGTGGCTGCCAGCAGCCCCTCCATCCCCTGTGCCAGCTGCAGGGAGCATCAGTGCTGCTGGCACCACGGGTGCCCAGCCCAGCCCCACCTGGCCCTGCTCAGCTGCCCCTGCTCAGGTGAGGTTCTGCCCATCTCCAGCTGCTTCTGTCTCCTTTTCCCCCAGAGAGCCCCGCGGGCTGTCCCACAAGCAGGAATGCTGGGGGTAGGGGTGGGTGACACCTGGGAGGGAGGCAGAGGGGTGGGCCTGGGCAGGGGGCACCTGACACCAGCTGGGGCTCACACAGACAGCAAAGCCAAAACGCTCATCGGAGTGGAAAAAGGAGTCAATGCAACAGAACGTTCCGAAAATAGAACATGGAGTTTCTATATTTTATAGGCCTAAGTGACTCTGTGTCTCAGTGACAAGACTTTTAGGAAACCATGACGTCTTCTTTCTTTTTTGTTTTTAAATCTTGCCTGAGTATTGCAGCCAGTAGCTTTCAATTAACGTCCTTTACTGCTCCCCCATCAGTTGCTGGCACCTAAACAGAAGGATATTTAATTTTGCTGAAATGTGAATGGCAATTTGGTAGGAATAAAAAGTCAAAGTGAAGCAAAGGCTTTTTAGCCCCTGGCACATCAGCAGTACTTGACTGATTCAAGGGGTGTCTGCATTCAGCTGTCAAAAGGGGACAATGAGTATGATGATCTTTTTGAGGCAGACAAACCCTGAGGGCAGTTTGCAGGCTCGGGGGCAGGCAGGGAGCAGGTAGGCTGGCAGCCCCACTGCGTGCAGGCAGCTCCTTAGAGCCTCGCTGTGCACCAGGGGCTCTGGGAGGTTTTTAAATGAAAGGAATGCGTTGGAATTGCCTTCTACAGATGGCATTAAAGCACTTCATCAGAAGTGCACTGCAGTCCGTAGAGAGGCTCCTACTGTTTTCAGCGTGCTCTGAGCCAGCCCTGCTCCCAGTATCAGAAGCCAGTGTTAGCTGATGTCATCCCTTACTCACAACAAAAAATATCAGTGGATTATGTGGGGTGAGCTCAATCCAGCCTATGACTGCCTTCAGAAAGGCTCTCGTACTATGGCTTGAAACAAAAATCCCCACATGTGCAGGCATGCTCCTTGGACCTGAGCTAGCCCTGTGGAAAGAAAAGTTTGAAAAATCTGCACGAGTTTTCATCAAGAGAGTTTCTCACGAACGTTTGCACCAGCCAAGAAAAGGTGGAGAGGGAGGAAGACAGAGAAGGGAGCAGAAGGCAAAGAAATAAAAGGATTCACTTGTGAAAACTGAATGGAAAAAAAACATTATTGAGTTTCAAATCTCTCTCTTTTTAATCACAGTAAAGTTTTTTTAAAAACTAGTGCAGTGTTCAAGTATAAAAACACCTTATGTGCATGAAATTATTATATTTACAAGTGTATGTGTAAATATCTCATTGCATTAAATATTATCTTCCTTCCTAATTGTTAGGAAAGGCAAGAGAGTACATGATACTCTGGTCAGCTGAAACCAGGTTTGGGATGGTTATTGAGAATAATTATTGAGAATATAGCTACCCAGCTAATGACTGGATTCATTTTGCAACTACACTGCTAACTAAAAAACTGCCCTTAAAAAACCCCTGCAGTTTCTGTAGGAGAAATACCTTGGCATTGTACTCCAAAGTCTTTTAGGAATCTTACCTTTACCTGCGAGAAATATGATTAATGAATTACAAAATTAATCACTATCACTGAGACTCTTTTTCTTTTTTAAAAGTCTACAAAAGCTGACAGCATTCCTGCGTATGAACTTCAGAAAGAACCTGTTTTAAGCAACCTAATTTGCACTCTATCACTCTTCCAGTTTTCTTTCATGCAGTAGAAAAATTGTTAAATCTAATAGGAGTGGGCAAAACAATTCTTTTTATCATTCCCTTGATTTCTGTGGAATTTTACCAAGCACTGAATTCTTCTTGGAAAACCCCAAAACTTGATTAGGAGATATTATAATTAAATTAATAATTATAGTGTGATGGTACCTGTAGAATACCTCTGATAATGTTACAAAAATAAAGTCCCCTCATACCTGTTTGGATGTAAAGAGACTCTAAAAATGGGTGTAAATGAAACTGTAGAGTAAACGAGAGTCAAAATTCCAGCTTCTAACTCCTCCTGTCCCACTTGAGCTCTCTGAGTAACTTTGTGAATTGCCTGGAAACTTTGGCTCAGCTGTACAAATAACAGGAAGAATCATCAGAATAAAAAGAATAACAGAGGGGGCTGTTAAGCCAGACTCTTGAGAATGAGTGGAGTTTTATTTTTAGCTTTTGAGCTGTAAAGTTTTATTTCACGAGCCACTTCCTTTGAACAGGCCTGGCACACCTTTTGCAAGGGATGGCTCCCCGTGTTTTGAGAGCAAGGAATGAGGCAGGTAGTCAAGATCTATTCGTAGTAGTCACTCACTCAGAGACAAGAACCTGTTGGGTCTTTTTTACCAGATTCAAAACCTCTTCTTTTATCCCAAATCATGGGAAGTCAGAATAGATTTGCAACATTCGTTGTGCTTTATTTTACTGCCAAAAGGTGCATCCTCTGAGGTAACAGAGAATTCTAGTGAAAACGTGAAATAAAGCTTTTGAAAGATCTTCAGAAATATTCATTGGCCACAGTATAAACAGGCCTGTGATCTGTGTTACACTTTTTTAAAATCCCACAGGTTTGTTGTTGTTGTTGTTGAAACAGATCTTGTTTTCCCCTGGGAAACCCTGACCATCTCCCCTGGCTTCAGGGAAGAGTCTCCAACATCTTCCTCTCCCGCTGCCCCCAGAGCTGCCCACCACAGAGGGCTGCATGTCCCAGTCTGCTGCAGAAGCTCCAAAACCAGTGCTGGATGGTTTCCCTCACTCCAGACTGGTGCAGGCCTTTTCCCGAGCACGGGAATTCAGGAATCCTTCCACCGTGAATGGGAATCCTCCCACTGGCTGAATGTATGGACACGGCGGAGTCAGGGAGATGCTGGAATGGAGATGTGGTACCTGCCAGCACCCGGCAATCTGCTGGCCTGGGAGAGATCCTGGCTCTTCTGCAGGAGCTGGGGGATCTGCACTTTGCCCCACGCTGGTGTTCAACACCCCGGAGAAGCGTTCCTCGTGTGCCATTCCCATCCAGTGCTCTGCAGCTTGGGGCATCTCCGTGTTTCCTTCATTTCAAACACCACCAGCTGGACGGGCAGGAAGAGCTGACCCTCACTGTGGTCGTGGTGAGGAGCTGGACTCTGCTCCTGGCTGCTGCCTCAGCCAGCATCCCCAGCGGGAGAGCAGCTCCCTGGGGCTCCCTGTGGACGTGGCCATCCAGTTTGGTCTGTGTTTGCAGCAAGTGGAAATCTCAGCTGCTGCAGCAGCGCTGCTGATCTCCCAGCCAAGCTCCCAGGGACTCCAGGGTTCTCTGGAATCTGGGCCCTCCTCCATAGCAGGGCTGTAAATTAATTTTTCTATCCAGTGGACTGGCCAAGCAGGGCATTGTCCAGGGCTTGAACTCGGCCCCTGGCGCAGCTCCCCAGGCTGAGAGAGGGATCACTGCACGCTGCTCCTCCGAGCTTCCTCCCAGCTCCAGAGCGTTTCCAGATGGCTGGAATGATGCCACAGGGCAGCAGGGAGAGACTGAGAGTGGGAGGGGAGCTCTGGGCTCCTCCCTGCCACCCCAAAACACACCCTGCCCTCAGCCTTGAGCATCCCAGCTTCTCAAGGTGGGCAGCCTTCCATGAGGTGTGATTGTGGGGGATTGTTGGATTCATGGTTCCTTCTGTGTCAGATCAAACAGAGCTGCCCTCCAGAGCTGGGCCAGCAGCTCTCCAGAACTTTCTGGTGCTCTGGCATTGCTAACAAGAGGCCACGCTTTGCTGCCTTCTCTGCCTGCTGGGATAAACTCAAGGACTGCGAAACAGAAATATGGAGGCTTCGGAAGAGTTGGGTGAGCGGTTTTGAACGTGGAGATGCAGTGGGCAAATCCCAGTCTGCCCTCAGTTCTTTCCTGTCGTGCTTGGACACATCCAGGATCCCAGGCATCACATTTGGATCCTCGTGGGCATCCCCAGGATCCATCCGGAGTGCATGAACACCAGGCTTCCTGAAATAGAACCAGTCTAATCAGGGAGTATTTATAGAACAGCAGGCCTTAGCAGGGTTCTTGCTAATTTTTTTTCTGGGAAGCAGCTGAATCACACTTAATTCATAAATTCTAGCTTCTCTATAAAGTAAATTTCCTGTTCTTTATTTGTTCAATGGAACAAAATAGGATAGATTCTCAATTTCTGGGACTCATTTCATCTCCACTCACTTTAGTGGAGTTTGACTGGCTCACCCCAGCTGAAAACCTGGCTTGCTGATCTCTGACTTTTATATATTTTGCTGAATTTCCTCTTTCCTTTCCACTTCTACACTTTTTCCTTCTAGACATATTTTCCAGCACTTTGCATCCTTCTCTCTTTTGGTTTATTAAAACAACCTTCATCATTTTCTTGTTTTCCCTTCCAGTCTCTCCCCACAGCTCTTAATTTTTTCCCTCCCTCCCACTGCTTGTGGAGGGAGCCCAAAATCTCTTTGGGGCACAGAAAAACACCAAGAGAGAGTTTGGTGCAAGAGGGGCTTCATGAATCACATTTTATGTACAGGTGACATCATTGCAGAAGAAAATTTGGTTTTATACTTACATCCAGAATCTTATAAAATCTTCAGTTTATGCCAGTATTTTCTGATATTCCTGTTTCCTTTTTTTTTTTCTCTCTATAATAACAAAGGCTTTTTTCCCCCCGTAATTATTCAGAATAGAAGTTGATGATGGTGGCCACAAGAGTGTATTTTTCCTGAAGTTAATGCAGCTAATGAGAAATATGTCAGACAATGAGAGGAGGTGGTTCTATTCTTGCAAACCATGATGTTCAGAAAAAAAAAATAGAAGGGGAAACTTGGAAATATCAGCAGAAAAAATTACTTTCTGTGTCATTCAGGGGCAGTGGACAAGCTGATCTGGGGAATATCCTTACCCAATACATCCCATAGATTGTGGTTTTCCCCTTGAATCAGGTTCAATAATATGACATGGATGAACTTAAGAAAGCACAGGGCAAGTGCAAAGACAGACAGACAGACTCTCTCACTCTCTGCAAAGGCAAAGCCTTCATCTGAACCCCAAAAAATTCCCCAAGTACACATGCAATTTTTTTGCTGAAGACATACCATTAAAATGAGCAAAATTAGTTGCACAAATGAAGTCACCCCATGCTGTTGGACATCAACAGGCAGTGCTGCAACAGACAGAAGAATAAAATTGGGAGGGAGAGGATGAGTGAGCATTTTCACTCATTAAAAAGCCATAATATTTCACCTAATAATTCCAGTGAAGACACTGTATGTTTTCTCCCCAAAACTTGCTGAAAGCAACAAGATGCTAAAGTCCAGCAAATAATGTTTTAACTTTGTGTTTGCGTGCAGTGCTTGTCTTTGCCTCATTCTCAATTTCTTAGAAACCATGGAGCTCAGAATGACTTTTCTGCAGTGATGCTTTTGCTCTGATGGAATAAAACACAACTGCTATTTTTGCCCCCTGTCTGACAGTAAATTAGTTCTGTGTGTGTCCCTCGTTAGTCAGCTGTTCCCAGTCAGGGAAGTTCGGGCTCAGGAGAGCTGCGCTGGTGCCATGGCTCACCCTGAGGGTTGGTTTTCCCCGTGCGCTCATCTTGAGCTGACACTGCACTCATCCCTCCTCACCATCCTGTGCCCAACGGCTCTGAGTGCCCTTACAAAGCTGCAGAAAAGCCAATCTAACATTATCCACAAAGGCAGCCTTTAGCCTTCCTCCCCTGCCCTCTTTGGTCTTCCTCAGAAGCTGGAAGGGAGAAGGAAAGAGACTGTGATAGCAAGAGGTTTGCATCCGCTATTCCTGCTGCAGTTCCTTCTTGTCATATCCAGGGCTCTGTCTATCGCCACACCTGGACTTAAGATATGATTTGCTCACAGATGAGGTTGGCACGAGTTTCTGGCTGTTCTTTTGCTCTCAGTCTTGATTTTCTTGATTCGTTGTTTTTCATCTGGGGACTCTCCCCTCCTTCTCCCTGCCGGGGATGGGTTTGTCTGCTGCTGTCAGCTGCACTTCCCTCAACTCTCTTCTTCCTTGAGACTGCAGAGGTCTGGAGCAGCCATGACTTCTCACCTCTGCTGTTTCCATCTGTGGCACATGGTTTAATCTCCTGTGTATTTTAAAGTGCTGTAGCCTCAGTTTCATCTGAGCTTCACATGCTGGTGTCCGGGTGAGACTGAAGGGGCTGTGCTCCTCCTGGGGTGGATGATGGAGCAGTCCCCTCTGGCCCCAGCTGTATGAAGCCTGCCTGACTGATATCATGTCATAAATCAGCAGCAGCAAATTAAATGGGAGCCCACAGTCTCTCCTCCACACACACCTGCTGACCATAAAAACTGGGGAGGAGGAGCTGAGTGCTGCAGGGATACAGCAGTTGCCAGCTCAGATCCAGCCCTGGGTGACTGAAGGTTTTTACTGACTGCAGGATTTGTAGCAGCCTTTGTCAAATGAGTTTGGTGGCCTCTGTCCATTTCCCAGTGAGCATAAAAAACTCAACACCCTTTTAATGGCTCCCATAAACCGGCATAGGCTCTCCTTTTTAGAAGTTTTGTTCATATCAGTGTTCGGGTACATGGGTTGAATAATGATTTTCCTTGTGTTATGTTTGGGGGAAAAACAACAGTGTTTGTTTTTCATGAATGACAGCTTCCCAAAAGCCACCAATTCTCACTGAATTCTCACCAATTCTCTGAATTGGCGTGCAGAGAACACAGTAAACACAGACCCTCCAAAAGCACCTTGTCATGTTAAGTTCCAGTTCTTAATTTCTTTTGCTTTGAATATATTAAAAAAAAAAATCACCATGAAAACAGCTTTGTGGGCTGAACATATTAAATAAATAAATAAATGGAGCAAACACACAGAAAATAGTTTCATTTTCAGACTGGCTTGAACATTTCAAAGCCCCACAGTCACTTTTCCACCATAACTGGGTTCATGTTTCTGCCCTGGGGTAGGCAGATAGTTCAACTTGTTTAAGAGTCTGAAGCAGCAGTGTAAAACCAGGCAGTCCTACAGCCTGGCCCCTGGATATTTCCAAGCATCTGTTAAAAAAAAAAAAAAAAAAGAAGAAGAAAAAAGGCTGACAAAATAAACTATTCTGAAGGTGAGGAGCTGTTTTGGCTGGTAAGGAGTGGGAACACAGGGTCAGGAGCACAGCCCTAGCAGCAGTCAGAGATGTGAGAGTGTCTGGGTACACCTGGGGAAAGGAGTCTCTGAAGGGCCTTCAGACACAGAGAATGCACCGAGTTGGGAGGACTCAGAAGGATCGTGGAGCCCAGCTCCTGGCCCTGCACAGACACCCCAGCAATCCCACCCTGTGCATCCCTGAGAGCGCTGTCCTGGAGCTCTGGCAGCCTCGGGGCCGTGCCCATTCCCTGGGGAGCCTGGGCAGTGCCCAGCACCCTCTGGGGGAAGAACCTTTCCCTGATCTCCAGCCTGAGCCTCCCCTGGCCCAGCTGCAGCCGTTCCCAGGTCCTGTCCCCGTCCCAGAGAGCAGAGCTCAGAGCCTGCCCCTCCTCTTGCCCTCCCGAGGCAGTTCCTCAGCAGGCCCTCCATTCCTCGGGCACAGAAGTGGATTCATTCCAACATCAGAAACTCCCTCTGCAGAGAACGACTTTGGGGAGCATTTGAGTAAAAATCAGATGCTGGGGCTCACCCTTTCCCCCCCATCTGCAGTGGCTCCATCGCTGGCCTTGCAGCACTGCCAGGCTCTGGCAGGGTGTGCAGGGCTCGCACAGGAGGAGCTGGGCCTGAGCCCTCGCAGCCCCATCTCCCCATGGCCAGGGCCAGTGGCAAGGGTGGCGCTGGCAGGGGTTGCCCCAAGGAGGGGAGAGGGCGATTGTGCCACGAATCCTGCCCAGCCCAGCCAGTCCTGATAGGAAAGGTCGTGATGGCACAGGTGCCACGGTGGTGCCGAGCCTGTCCCCACACAGCACCTGCTGCAGGACCCCACGGCTCCCTCACAGATATGCAAACATGAATCTCATTGACCAAGAGCTGAACTCCAGTAAAAATCACTTTATGGCCTTCTTTGTGATCATTGCAATGAATCCAGATTTCTTCTGGCTTTTTTTTTTTTTTCCCCACTCAGGCAAATAGGTCTCCAACAGCAAAACACTTCTCTCCCCCTGAATCCCAGCTCTCAGCTCATGCAGTGTGAAAAGCCACAGTAGGTGGGTGGCTGCCTGTCCCCTGTGAGTTTAACAAGCCTGTGTTTGAGAAGAGCACGCTGTGATGAGAGGCACTGAAGACATGCTTTGGAAAGAGCTCATGGAGTCTGAACATAAAAACAGGGACAAACAATTTCAAAATTATGATTTCTAGGACCCCTGAATATATAATTTTACCCCAATAATTATCTCAAGCCTCATTTAAGCTAGGAAACATACCTGGAATAGATTTTCTTTTATTTTCCCTTTTTTTCTTTTTTTTTAAGAAAGCAAATCATAAGCAAAAAAATATTTTTGTACACTGGTTTCTCAAAACAACATGAGTGATTTGCAAACCCTCATCACCTATTATTTCACCCCTCTAATTACAACCAAATGAACTCTGCCAGCCTTTCTTCCTTTCAGAATTAAACCGTTAATGAAATTAGGAGAAATGTTAACTGCTGTTACCAGTAAGATGGCTTTGTTGTTATACTTGTCTTCCCCAGCAAAACAAGTTTTATAAAGACACCAAAGTTCCCACAGCTTTTTGATGGGTGTTTTGTCTCCCCACAACACTCCTGATCTGCAAGTTATATTTCTTGCTGACGGTCCAGGCTGGGTGGGAAGCAGGCTGTTCTTGCTGCAGCCATGGATAAACAGGCAGGCACACACTTGTAAAGCCACCGTGACAAGTTAATGCACAAACAACCCTCAGGCTGGCACCTCCCAGCTCCAAAACGAGCAGTACTTGCTTATTTTTATTGTTCACATGCAGATTATTCCTTAGCAGTCAGAATCCTTTTTTCATACACGCCCTCTTCTCTCAATTATTTTTGAGCTTAAAAAATTGTGCTTCGTAAAACAGCGTGGTCACTCCTCTGCCAGAGCAGAGATGCTTCATTTGTTCTGTCCATTTAAATAGAGGGGAGCCTTTTCAGTGAGAACTGGCTGTCTGTGCAAGGTTAAATCCAGCTCCTTATCCATCTCCAGCATTGGCAATTGGCCTTGATGATCTTAGAAACCTCTTCCAACCTTGACATTGAGCCAGAGGAGGGAGGAATTGGTGCAGAATCTCCCTGTGATGTGGGAGATTCACATTCAAGTTCTTGCCTTAAGAAAGATGTGTTCTCATTTACAAAGGTGGGAGCCTTTAGTGTCATGGTTGTTATCATTGAACAAAAAAATTATTGAAAGTCTTAACAATGGAGATAATTCAAAATGAGTGTAACTGACTCAACAGGAAAGTTTTGCATAAAGAGAGCACGCATTTTGTCTGCTCTGAGAGATGAGCCATATTAATTGTCTCTTCACATCATTTTATTTGTAATCCCTTCCCACAAAGCAGTCTCAATAGCGATGCAGAAGTCAGGCTATCACTCTGGACAATAAATTCATGCTGTAGATCAGGCAGTGCACGTGTAGGGTAAATGTGTGTAATGCCTTGAACAACATAGGGCATCAGAGAAGTGCTCACAGTTACCTCAGGTGGAATCTGGGAATGTGATTGCAGCTGAATTTAGCTTCATTTGGGACCTTGTCCCAGACCCTGTGCCTCCTCCTCTCCTACCTCAGTAGTTGGTGCTCCCTGGATTTCCCCCTTGGAGCAGGGAGTGGGGCAGCTCCAGGGCAGCTTGGATGTGTCTGTCCCTGTGGCTGTACCTCTGATGGCAGTGCTGCCTCCTGCTCTGAGGGGCTCACAGCCTCTTACAGAGGCGTGGGATATCGCCAACGCCCAAAATGCAAGGTCAGAAAAGAGAAAAAATAATTTTGATACCGTGTGACAGTCGCTTCCCTGTGGTGCTGCTGAGTGTAATGTGGGACAAATATCTCTCCTGCCACTTTCCTCACCTTCCCTGCCTGTGTGGGGACAGTGGAAGTGCCTCCCCTCAGAGCAACCACCACCTTGGATTTTTAAACTATGAACAGACCAGCCCAGAACTGCCTGAATTTCAGAATTGTTCTGATGGCTGAACTCTCTGTGCCACAGGGTGACCCACGAGTGCAGTGTCTCAAGGAGAATGAGGAGAATTTGGCTGGAATATAGATTGCAGGGAGGCTGACAGAAAACTTGCTCTGGGGTTTTAGCCTTTCCTTAGCTCTGCTTTGCATTCATTTCCCCAAAATATTCCTGAATTATGCAATCCCTTCCACACTCCATGGCTTTTTCTAGGCTCCCATCTGAATTAGTGCGTTGGGTTGCCAGTTTGCCATGCAGCAATTAATTGGAATGTGGTAATGAGGGACAGAGCAGATTGATCAATCCCAGTCTCTTACGGATCTGGGTGCCAGACCCAGGGTTCAGCAGCGTCTCTGGGTGACCTTTCTGGGTGGCTTTTCACCCTGACCAGAGCCCAACAGGACACAGCAAACAAGGGCAAGGGCTGCTCTGCCATCCTGCAGGGATTCTGCTGGCTGGAATTATCATGAAATCATGGCAGTGTTTGTCCCAGCAAAAGAAAGTGGGGGGAAGGGTTTTGAAAGTATCAAGGAAGAGCAGTTCAATATTTTCAAAAATGTGTTGCTCATGGAAAGCTGACATGTTGTGTTTCAACCATCCTGAAACTAAACTTTATTTTATTCCAAGATGACCTTTAAAAAAAAAAATCAAACCATATTTCATTAAAAACAAGGGAAGGAGGGCTTTAAAGGGATAAAGTTCCAAAAGCAGAATGATACTTTCCAAGTAAACCGAAAAGAAAATTTGATAGTTCCTCTGTTTCATTACAAAATCCATCGAATCTCAGTACCTCGCAGACTGCACTACCACCTTGGGTCTCTCCCTGTGGCACATCTGTGGATTTTGCCAGGATATTTTTCAGGCCCTTCCACTCCTCTCCTGCACCAGTTCCCTGAGGAATCCAGCCCTCTGCTCCCCACGCTCCCAGCTCTGCTGCTCTGACATTCATGATGTGTTTACAAGCAGAGCAAGCTGGCAGTTTGCTGCAGCTCTGAGCTGGAGCCCTTTGAAGGGACCCGCAGAGGGAGAGGGACTGCGGCAGCTCCCCAGGGATGCTGCAAGTCCGCAGACTCTGCTGCTCAGCTGCCACAGGGCTCAACTGAGGCTGCCCAGGGGAAAGGAAAAAGTAAAGACAGGAAAAAGAAGAAGAAGATCAGAACTGAAGCTGGGTAAAGGCAGACTGGAAACACTTCAGACGGTTCCTCGGAAGTAAACAAAGGGAAAAGGAGGAAAGAGAAGATGTAGGGAGAGGGTTGCTGTTGGAAGGGACTCAGGGGGCTCTCGGAGTGGCCCTGCTGGGTGTGTGCAGATCACACCACGGGCTGATCTCCTGCCATGCAAGACAGGGAACTTCCCAGCTGGTTCCATCGAGGGACAGCCACTGGGGGCTCGGCTGTTGGATAAAGCTCATTTTTCTGAGGGCAGGGGAGTGCTGGGGTGCGAAGGCTCTGCAGGGTTTCTGTGGTGTCTGGGAGCAGCTCTCTCCATGGAGCAGAAAGGAGCCATGGAAAACGCTCTGCTCTGCTCTGCTGTGCTCGGGCAGGACAGGAGCCAGCAGAGGGACAACCCTAAAGCCCAGCTGTCCTGCTGGTTGTGCAGCTTCACCCACCAGTTTTCACACAGAGCCTGCACACCCCGGGGGCTGGAAGAGCTGCCCACGGGTGCTGCACGTCTGCTGCTCATGGATCTAAAGGGCTCTTGGGCCAGGTTACTCCTCACTGTGCTGCTGTTGGAATTTTAAATGTCACCAAAGACTGGCTTGGAAGCAAAAGGTATCCCTCAAGAACCGTTCATAAAAATCCATGTGTATGGATCATGAAGGGGATATTTCAGCTGCAAGCTGAAACTTCCCAGATAAACCAGGGCTCTAAAAATAACACTTCTTCCCACAGAATTCTGCTGTAAAAGTTAAGGCTGCAGTTTCACAGGAACTGCTCTTTAGAGTTATCTCTGCCTGCTACCTCCATCAGGATAGGAGCTCGGTGTTTAAAAACAGCAATATGCAGTGGCAATGAATGCATTCTTTCTGGGTCACTGCTTGTCTGTGTAAATGTGGCCTATGCAGAGAGAAAAAATCTAAAAGAAAAAAAATTGGAAGAAGAAAAGAAAAAAAATCCACCACTTTTTTTTTTTTTTTCTTTTGATTCAGGAGCTTCTCTGTGGCAGGAGGAAGTCCAGCCTTAGCTCCTGGGAAACCTTCGTATCTAGAACTTAGAGATTTCTCATTGCTGATGGGCAGTCTGCAAAAATGAGAGGAAGACAGCTTGCACCTCAGAAAGTCATTCCCCCGTGGCTCTGAGAGGGAAAGCGCTCCAGAAGTCCCAGGGAGAGCTGTTGGTGATAGGATGGAGGCTCAGAGGGGTGAAAGAAAGCAGGGAATGAAAAGTCAGGACCCTGTATCCTGGTGTCCTGTGTCACAAACTGCTAACAGCTCTGTCCTGTCCCAAACTGCTCTTCCAGTGCTGTTTGGTTCCTTCACAGATAATGTGAGCAGGGGCAGGACAAGAGGAAATGGCCTAAAGCTGCACCAGGAGAGATTCAGGTTGGACAGCAGGAGGAATTTCATCACTGAAAGGGTGGTCAGGGCTTGGCAGGGGCTGCCTGGGGAGATTTGGAGTCCCCCGCCCTGCAGGTGTCCAAGGAAGGCCTGGACTCAGTGCTGTGGGTGGGGTTGACAAGATGGTGTTCAGTAAAAGCTTGGGCTTGATGGTCTCAAAGGTCTTTTCCAGCTTTCATGATCCTGTGATTCTGAGATTGTAGCCCTTGGTGAAAAGTCTCTCTCCAACTTCCTTATAATTACTAATTATTGAAAGGTCACAATGAGCTCACCCCAAAGCTTCTCTTCTCCAGGCTGAACAATCCCAATTCTCCCAGCTTTTCCTCCCAGCAGAGCTGCTCCATCCCTCTGCTCATCTTCATGATCCTCCTCTGGACTGGCGCCAGCAGCTCCAGCTCCTTCCTGTGCTGGCCTCCAGGGCTGGAGGAGCTCTGCAGGTGGGGCCACACCTGAGCAGGGCAGAGGGGCACAATCCCAATCCCTTTGCTGCTGCCCACGCTGCTTTGGGTGCATCCCGGGATTTCTGAGCTGCGGACGCACACGGCTGGCTCAGACCCAACCTTACACACACCGATAGTCTCAAATCCTTCTCTGGAGAGCTGGTCTCAGCCGCTCCATCCCAGCAGGTGTGCAAGTGCATTCCAGGCCCAGGATCATCCTCCTTTCCTCCCTCCTTTGGCAGACATTGCCATTTGGTACTCCTGAGGGCCACAGTAAGTGGGGAGCAATTCATTCCTTGGGGATTGTGGGTTTGGAGTGCAGAGTAGAGAATGTCCCCATGGAAATTTATCTTGGAGCCCAGTCACTTTGAAGAATTTGCTCCCAAATATCCTGTGATTCAAAAGTTTAAAGAATACGTGCAGGTTTTGGAAAGAAGGCTTTGGGGGTTTTTATGACACCATTAACTTGCAGCTTTCAGTACCATCAACTGCAGAATGGGAAAGAGACACGTTCAGTGCTATAAATCAAAACCGAGAAAAACCTTCTGTTTATTGAAAAAGTACCGATGCCTGCCAAAGGGGCTTTCTCTCTCGAGAATACTGACAGGCTTAGAGTACATCTGTATGTTATCCTCACTGCGTCTGACAGGGGAAAATAGCCATGGAACAGAAATACCTTTGCTTTTGTCATATCACATCGAGCTCTGAGAGCTTTGCACCATTCACATATTTAAGAATAGCAGCTGGCAAACTCAAGGATCAGTGTTTCTTCCAGCCTGGATTCAAGCTGGGCTTTCTGTGACTGCAGCACAAGGATCCTTCTTGGCTCGAAGCTTTAGCAGCACAAAAAGAAGCACAAAAGTAGGAAAAATAGGTAAAATAGGAGATCCTGCTCCAAGGCTGCTAGCAATGCAGGGTGCACTAAGGTAAGAATACTCTGAGTTTGAAAGCCAGTTTGGCCTTCTGTTCCAGAAACAAATCTATTCCAGATTGTGCAGGGAATGTTTTCTACGCTTTCCTGAGGAAGAGACATTTCTGCCTGTGACAGGGAGAGAATTACTTCCATACACCAGCATTCCCTGCTGGCTGGACGGAAAACAGCAATGGAGTGAAAGGAGTTTCCAAGAAGCAGACATCTGTAAATCCTGTAAGCAAGGCAGGTATCAAAAATGAATGAATATGAAAACAATCTCACTGCATATAGGAGAAGTTAAAAATAAATTCTCTTGGTGCTGTGATTTACCTACCCAGCCCAGAATCAAGATGTGCTCAAGGCCCAGCAGCCAATTTGGAGGCAGAACTTGAGTGTCCAAAGCTCCCGAGTGGTTTGAGTTGGGATTTGCACCACTTGCCAAACTCACATCGAGGTTTTGGCTTTGCTCCTTCCTCACCAGTCTTCCAAATTTTCAAATACAGATTATGGATTTGAGCACATTCCTTTCTAGAGTTTCTGATTTCCCTCTGAATCAGGGTGAAATGGGTGTGGCTCCATCAACTTCGAGCCGATTTTGTTGGTATCAGAGAATGGACTCTTGGTTTTTGCACTCATGTCCTTGCTTTTAAGCAAGGTGCAGCAGGAATCTGATGTGTGCACAAGCGAGAACATAAACTCATTTCCTGTGCTGGATATAGGCTAATACTTAGCATTTAAAGAAGAGAATCATGTTCAGTAACCAGAAACTTCCAAGCTGAATAGATGAGCTCAAGGAGCCCAAGCTGAGCATCTGTCCTGTCCCACTCATTTCATCCCATGGACATCTTACCTGAGTAAGGCTTTAGGGAGGCAGTCCTAATTTTGAAATTAAACTGTCTGAAATCTTCTAAAAACACACCTCACCTCTAACACTTTATCCATTCACTGAGCCTTTGGCAGGGTTTTTGCACCTTCATTCCTCTCTGACTGGGTGTTCTGTGAAACACATTAAAGCTCAAAGCCTTCTCAAGAGTCTTACTTTCATTTAATAATATTTTTTTAATAGCCAAGCGAAGGAGCATTTAAACATTTTGATAAATTATAAAATAACAGGCTGGAAAAAGGATTCTGGGTATTGTGTTTGGGTTACCTTAACATCTGTTCAGTATTACAGAATTTTTACATCCCCAAATAAGTCTTGTTAGGGTTGGAGGCAAAGAAGGATTTCTGAGCAGTTCCCTTTTTTCATTATTATTGTACTGCATATGGTGTCCCCCAGGTGCACAGGTCCGAAGGTCCCTTTTTGGAAAAAGCAAGCGGCAAACCCAAGCGGTGATGCCAGTCCTTGTGTGTGTTTCACAGGAGCTTTCCAAGCAGTGTCATGGCCGTTGGGAAGCAACAAAGGTTGAGACTGTTTTCAGTTTGTTCAGTGTTGTGTTACTCATTTTTCTGATGCTGAGTACATTCGCTCTGAAGAAATTGCTCCTTTCCTGCCCCAGCTGTATCTTCGTTATTTCCCATCCAGCTCCATGTGCAAACGCCAGCAGACAGAATTTCTCTTTGTTTGGCAGCTTTTGCCCTGCACACACAAGCTCACATATAAACATCTGTGCTGTTTATTGTCCTACCCAAATGCCTGCGTGTCTCTTTGTGGGTGCGTGCCCGTTTTGTCTGCATGGAGGTGGCACATTACATTTTAAAACATTTTTCCCACTGAAAAGAACAGAAGTGGATTTCACAGAACCACAGAACATCCTGAGTTGAGCAGGACCCACCAGGATAATCAAAGTCCAGCTCCTAGAGCAACCTAAGCTTGATAAGCTTTGGTTTAGTTAATGCCTGAGGTGTGTTATCCACTGCATTTTCATTAAGGCAATCTCCTCTAACCCTAAATCGTCCTCTCCATAAAAGCAGATATTTTGAAGGCATTTTTTAGCGCTTATGTTCGAATTCTGAATGTCTCATGCAATTTAAGTACAGGTTTGCTTCAGAAAGGCCACCAAGTCATGCCTGTGTGTGGAGAACAAAACCAGATCTCTTAAGGATTCAATTATTTTACTTTCTGTACAGAATATTGATTTGAAAGGGTCACCAAATTTTTTATTTTTATTTTTACTCGGTACAGTGATAGGATCTGCGAAACACAGTTCTGGTAGGATCTGAGTACCTGGGACCTTGGTCTCACAATAAAAGGATTTTCTTCAGTGCAACCTAGAAGCAGACTAAGGGGAAAAACGACTAAGCAGGAGGAGGGGGATGATTTTGGGAATCTCAGATATCTTCTGTTGAAAGAAGACTTCCATGAATTTATACCTGACACCTGATTCTTTTCTCTCTGGTGATGGAGTCAGACAAGAGACTCCCCCATGTGAAGATGTTCTCAGTCAGAGGAGATTCAGGGTTCCTCTTGCAGCTGATCCCTTGAGGATTTCTCACACAAAACTGAGAGGTGAGACTGCCTGACAGAAGAGACAATCACCAGTCATTTCATTTGGGAAGTGGAGTTTATGGGCCACAAATTACACAAGGTTCACAAACCTGACAGCATCTTCTCTCCCAGCCTTTCTTATACAACTCCCTTTGATTATTCCTTCTTCCGAGAGAGGTGACAATATGCAGGTGATTTTCCTGGTGGTTGGGCTCATGTAATCAAACAAAAAGCAACGGAGATGGCAAGCAAACATCTCCTTCCGGCGACAAAGTGTTCCAAGCCAAAGAGATGACAACTTCCATGGCTCCTGCTCCCATAAACCACGGCCCATTCCCATGGGCAGCTCTGCTGCTCTGGGGAGAGATTTCCACAGAGCTGCAGACTGAGAAAGTGACGAAGAGCTCGGGGAATGCAGAATTTAACACCCTGCATTTAAAGGAAGATTCAGGGTATCCCATTGCATTTTTTTCCCCCACTAAGTAGCTTCTGGTGCCTTTGGGCTGCTACAGAGGAGTCATGCAGCGAATGCCAATGTGTATTTTCATTTCCAGATCTGTGTATTCATTTTCAGTAGCCTGCTAGCAAGAATCAGAACTTCTGACAGAACCATTCTCAAGGGATCCCCACACGCTCTATATTTTCCTCACGATGCCGTCAGTGGATGAGGGAAGCTGGCACAAGAGCCCTCAGCTGATGTCATGGCAGGAGACAGGGCAAGGGGAAAGGCCTGGAGAATAAAGCCCCCTTCTCCTGGAAAAGGCGACAGCCAAGGCTCTGCCATTCGCCACAGGCTGGTTTCTGTGTGCAGGAAAGGTGATCCCCGTCCCACACACTTCACAGCTTGGCCATCCTCTTCAGCCCGTTTGACACCATGGAAGAGAAAATCCACTGTGTCGGGGTCGGGGCTCAGGAAACGCAATTGTCTTATTGAAAAATGTCATTTAATGGACTCTGGAACCAAGAATTTGCTCTTTGGATGCATTCTGATGAGCCAGGAGTAGACATCCTGGGGGCATTAATGGCAGTCCCTGTGGGTGTGGATCTGCTGTGGACACACACAGCCCAGGCTCCAACACCCACCCATTCCCACAAACCTGGCCACTGGTTGCATGTTTAGCTGCAGAATTTTTGGCATTTGGGCATTCTGCTGATTTTTCAAGCTGCAGATGCACTTGGGTCAGATTAGCAGAGGCAGCCAAGGAGGCACATCACTGCCAGTCCCAAGCCTGCTGCTCTTACAGCTCCTTGGAGCCATCCAACATGAAATCATCTTCCCAGGAAGCCACCAGTCACCCTGGGAGGGACAGCTCGGGACAAGAGACAGATATGGATTGTAGGGCTGGGGCTGAGGAGCTCGAAGTGCTAGGGAGTGAATCCAGGGAGCAGCAATTGCTTGTTAATCTTTCATTTTCCTGGGCATTAAATTCACTTCCAGGCACATCAGTAAGCTCCATTCACATTGCAAGATGAGTCATCTACAGAACCACTGAAATTTCCAGTCATCTTGTGGAATTATTGTTTCAGCCAGTCACTCCGTAAAATTACTGTTTAATTAACTTCTCAAAATCTGGCGTTGTTTTTCTACACATGCAATTCTACAGAACCATGCAAGCACTTACTTCCATACTTGAGACTATTGTGTAAAATTATTTAAATTGTCGGTCATTCCACAGAAGAGCTGCGTGTCTCATAACTGTGAAATTTATTGTGGGGCCTTTAAGGCCACCAGGGAGGATTATTACAGTTCTTGTGGACACATCCACAGCATATTGCAGGGTATTCATGTAACTGGAAATTAAACCTTTTCTCTAAACTCTCATCCACAAGCACAAGCAATGCTTCCTCTTTACTTTTAGGGGCACAGCAGCTTCTCAAACTGCTCTGCCACACGGAGCACCCCAGTCAGCCACAAAGGGTGAAACATTTCATCACTGATGCCATACTGTGGTGATACCTTTATTGATGTGTGCATACATACGTGCGCATAAGCAGGGTTTTCTCAGCCCCACAGGTGACAAATCTGAGCAGAAATCTGCCCTGGTCACGTCCTGGGTGAGTCTCCCTTACAGCCAATGAACAAAGTGAAGTAGTTTAGTATCTGAGATATTTAATTCAGCTGGTAATATTTTCATCTAAACTACACTGTGGTGTTTGTGCTTCTCTTTAATTCATCAGAGTGCTGGAGGAAGGAGAGAAGGAGGAATTATTTTATGCCTACTGAGCAACCATAATTGTTAGGAGTTTTGCTGCTTCTGCTCTGCATAAGTTTTCAGCATGAAGTTGTGAGTTGCAGTGTTCTTTCCCTTTCGTGGGTTTTTGTAAGAAGAGAAGAGCTGTGGGGCTGATTAAAGGCAAATCCTGATCTTTAAAGAGCAAAGGCACGTTGGACGTGGCTTTGTAGTGGGAGAGACACCCAAGTCACCTTTGCAAATGCAGACTCGGGTCAAAGGCACAATGGGCACCCTTTTGCTTTGATTCCTACAAGCTTCTGCACCCTTTCCATCCATTTCAGTGGGATTTAGTCAAACCTTAGAACCTTCTGTGAAAATGTGCATGAGCAGCCAGGCTGTGCAGACATTTCCATGCAAAGATGTGCTTCAGGTGTGTGACTGTCAGCTGTGCTTATTTCAGCAGGCAGCCCCAGAACCTGCCACAGAAATGTCTGCAGGACTGGGGCTCTTGTGACGCTCAGCAGTAATTGTTTACTTTCACTCATGCTTTTAGTTGCTGTTTTTCCTGAGCTGCTTTCAAAAATGGGGGGGGAAAAAAAATAAAAAGGTTATGCATTGAATTTTCTTTCAGTTTGGAAGCCGGTTTGCAAGTTGCCCTTCCCTTGTTTTTTCCAACACTAAGTAGGCATGAAAACAGAACTGTCCCTAAACATACGAGTATTCAACAAAAAAATCATGAAGGAAATGCATCTTTCAACAGTTGTCAGCAGATACTTTAGGCTTTCTGTGGCAACAGAAGGATCATCTATCCCCATCAGCTGAAATTCCATTGTCTTATCCTTCTCCTTCTTTTGCCAAGATTCCCATTGAAACGACTGGAAAATTTGCATTTAACTTTCCTGAGCTCTGTATCTGTCAGTGCCGTCCCCCTGTGACTATGAGGACATCTTGGAGTCTGCCAAAGAGTGCAGGTTGAAATGAGAAAAATGCCGTATGTTATTTGGGTAGAGCAGCTTATTGTCTTACAGCAGTTAAAAAGAGTTATGGTGGGGTTTTCCCCTGACGTTATTTAAAGAAGAAACAGCATTTGTTAGAGACAAGCCTTTGCCAACATATACTTTCTAAACCATAAAAAATTCACGTTTTTATCTTATTCCCATTGAAGATATTTTTTTCCAAGCCAAGACAAGAACATCCTGACAGAGGAATTGTCCTGGTGCTCTTTGTGTCTCGGGGCCTCCTAAACAAGCGCTGGCAGATGTTGCAAGCAGTGGTCAGGAAGACAAGAAAGGAGGGGCTGCTTCAACACCTGAGGGGAGCTCTCGTGTACTTTAACCATCCACAGCTCCTCTGCCACGCGCTCTGAGTGGGAGCACTGAAGGATTGCCACAGTTACCGAGTTAAAGGTTTATTTTCTGACACAATGGGTAAAGCTCGTGGAGAGTCCAGCGAGCGGGCTTACAGATTTAAGCAGGATTATTATATTGGTGAGGATAAATCCTCATTAACTGCAGTTTGGGACAGCAGTTGTGTGTGCATGGAGCAAAGCAATGCCCTGGGGGCTGCAGAGACATCAGGCTCCTCTGAACATTCCTGGCAGGCGGAGAGAGATCCCTGGAGTCCCCTGACACTTCTGATTTAATGGACTTGCACCACTGGCTCGTTCATGGTTTTGATTTCATTTCACACGGACTGGAGGTACAATAGACAAACCCTTCCCAATAGCACAGACGTGTTCTTCTGCAGCTGCGTTTGGGGTTTGTGTGTCTGTTCCTTCTCTGCGTCGTGCAAAGGTTGATTGAACCTACCCCTAATGTGATGGACAGATCAGACCAAGGAGTTCATGAGACCTGTGAGAAGTGGCAACAAAAGCCAGTCCTTTAGCAGCATTTAGCATTTCATGGGAGGCAGGCCTCTGTTGCTACAAGATCATTCAAGGTATCACAACTATGATGAGCATGAAGAGCTTCAGCCAGCAGGGTGATAAAAAATGCGAGGTCAGAGTCAGTAAGTACAAAGGAAGGTGTAAGAAGAAGAGAAAGAACCTAAGAATTTCTGCATGAGCAGGTAGCACTCACAAAGGACACATCTTGGAACTGTTTACTACAGCTCTCTGAGGCCAGCAGTGAAAAGGGCATCTGGGAATTACTGGGAGAGAAATGAAAAGTGTGGAGAAGGTATATTGCATTTTACTGCAGCATAAATCCCTGGTGATCCCCAACTTCAGATTGAGGAGACCAGGACTATTCAGCCTGGAAGAGTCACTGGACAGTGTCCATCAGACCAAGCACAACGTGTAGGAGCAGGAGAAATGGCCATTCCCTCCTTCCAGCTGTACCAGAAATAAAGGACAGCAAGTAAGAACAGCAGTTCTCAGCTTAATCCAAGGAAATGCCACGTTTGTGGCAAACATTGAATGCACCATTGCAGGATAGTTTAGATGGGCATAAACAGGTCCAAAACGCTAACGCAGACAAATTAACAAAACCAGGCTGCATCAAGTGCTCTGACAACGTGGTTGCAACCTTTGGCCACAGTTCACTGGGAAAATGAAACAGGGAAAAGCAAACGCTTCCATTGTCTCTTCCTGGACGCTGTCAGATCCAGGATGTTTTATATCGCTGGACCTGGATATTCTTATACGGAGCAGACGGTGTGCTGCTGTATTTTCTTTCTTAGATTTATCTCTTAGACCAAGACCTCTGGCAGCTCTCATGGGATTTTTTTACCAGCAGTGCTGGGATTTGCTTCAGGCGTGCGGTGTGGACGCTTGTTGAGTGGGCTGTGTTAGCTTCTACAGCAGACATGCTCTTCTTTCTTCCTCCTTAAGCACACCTTGACCCTTATTAATTAACAATCTTTTTTACTCACATGCACTACACAACTGAAAAACTAAAAAAGCACCCCTAGGCTACGATAGACTCAGCATTTTTTTCTTTTCATTCTGAATTTATGTTGTACATCCTACACAGGATGTGTAGCCCTCCTAACTTCAAATAGATTCTGCAGTCTGCCCCAGCCATCTGGCATCCTCTTCTGCAAATTAGTGTGGTAATAGCTCATTTTCCCCTGGGATCATAAGTAAAACATGGTCCCTCACAGACACTTTGTTGCATGGAAATATTCACAGCTCAGTTTCAGATGAAGCCCAACAAAACATGGGGAGCAGGATGATGTGTATTTCATTAAAAGTGACTCATTTACCAGACGCATATTCATTTATCTTTTGTGGGTACGGTGTTGGTCAGGACTAGAACACAGGTATTAAGTGAAGTTTCCTACAGTTTCACGTCCACATCACAGGTTCCAGAGTGGAGGCTGCTCAGCAGCAACATGGCTTCAGCTTTTCCAGTGCAACACTTCTTATTCCTGCATCCACGAGAATAAATTCCCTTCTTTTTAAATTACGCGAAACAAAACAACTTGGGTTTGGGAGGATCTACCAAATTCCCTGGCCTTCTTCACATGCAAGGTTTTTCCTGGCACAGTTCAGGGCACAGGAACAAGCAGGGTGCAGGCCTGGAATATCTGGCATTGCTACTGCCACCACATCACGTCTCCTGAGATTCCCACTTCTAAAAGGGTCATCAAATCAAAGTTACCAAAACAGACTTCCAAAATTTTAAAGGGTCAGACGTAATCTGCATCCTTTTCTAGCTTACCTAGCAAGAAGATTGACTTGGTTTATCATGCAGGCTGGAAGCACCTGGAAGCGGTCTGTGCCACAGAAGGAATCACCACATTTAAAGATTTACTGAGAGAAGCGTAGTTTTGGTGAATGGAGCGTGGATCTGGCATTAAAGGAGCTGAAACTGAGATTCAGGCCTCCTTCTCTGAACTTGGGAAAAGCTCTGAATAACTCTCCATTTTTTAATTTCCTATCGATCACGAGGGTGTGTGTTCGTGTTTCCTTTCACACTTCACTAATCTTGGCTCTGTAAAACGTTTAGGACAAGTGAGTGTTTCCCCAGCAGCCAGCACAGTGTTTATGGATCACTGATCGCTGCCACAAGGAAAACTCCAATGCCATCACTTGCTAGGCTACTTATTCTAACACAGAATTACACAGACTGACTAGAAACTCATGAGAAGTGGCTGAAAAAAACCCGCACGTCTTCTTTACTCCAAAAACTCTGAAATGAAACTTTGCATTCAGGCAGAAATTGAAATCGGTTGTTAAGGCAAAGTGAGGTGTGTGGGGGTAACAGGAATAGATGGTCCTGGTCACTCATGCTGGGCTCTGCTTTATGTGTTTATGAATCTCCTCCTGAAGGAGATGGTGCTCACTGTGAGCCTGCCCAGCAGCATTAATTAGCAGCAGGAATTATGCCTGGTTCAGGCGTCCCTAAGGGCAGGTGATTCAGAAGATGGGCCAATGGAAAAGGTGCCTCACAGAGGACAAAAGTCAAAACAATAAAGAGGTTGAAAATATTTTTCCATAAGTTTCTTTTCTGCCTACAGAACCAGGGTGGCTTTATTGCTTTCCCTAAAGCTACCCAAAATACTAAAATGGACTTAAATGTGCAGCTCTGTCCTGTGCTGGAGATACTCCAGATTGTCCTGATATCACATCTGGAGCAGAGGGGGCAACTGGTATGGATGTGAAGTTAAAAAATAAAACCAAAAAACAATCAAGTGGAACTAAGTGGAATTTGAGAACAGTGCAATATTTGGCCCTGCAATTATTCATGTTTCACCAGTACACCCTTCCCCTTCTATATCTCAAGCTTGAGTTGAAACTTGTTTTTCCTTCAGTCTGGTAATCTGCACTGGTCTGTGACTTTGAAACCATCGCAGCATTAAGGCCGTGTCAAAGCATCTTGTTACAAATTCCCACTGAGTTGAAGGCACTGAGGCAATTCTGAATGGAAAGGGTTGAGGCAATGACAATTGCCCTAAAATGTCAGGTGTAAAAACTGTATTGATTCTGCAGGCAGAAAAGAAACTTATGGAAAAATATTTTCAACCTCTTTATTGTTTTGACTTTTGTCCTCTGTGAGGCACCTTTTCCATTGGCCCATCTTCTGAATCACCTGCCCTTAGGGACGCCTGAACCAGGCATAATTCCTGCTGCTAATTAATGCTGCTGGGCAGGCTCACAGTGAGCACCATCTCCTTCAGGAGGGGATTCCTAAAGCATTTTGCAGCACAAACAAATGTTCTTCTGACTGCTGTGGGAAGTTTGTTTACTTACAGTGATGCACACAGAGACATTTGCACTTTGGGCTATCTAGAGGCCACAGTAACATTGCCCTGAACAAAAGGAGAAAAACACTTGGTTCTTTTTTTTTTTCCTGCCAAAACTGATTTATCAAAAATAGTGGCTTTCTTGTCCCAGAATTATTGGTAACGTTGACCCAGATCTATGGAGGTAAATACTGTTGGAAAGAAATACAAGGTTAGAACGTGGATATAGATTTTAAAAGTAGGGGAAAAAATGTGAAGCTTGTCCAACAGCAGTTAGAGCATCCCTTTGCTGTAGTTAAGACACACTGGTGGTTCTTGTGTGGGAAGGCTCATGGGCAGCACCTCCCTCCACAGACTGGCAAAGAGAAAGGGGAGTTTGTGAAATGGTGACAACGGCAATGATGAACCAGAGGAGATCCTTTAAAACAGCTGCATCAGTCTCTTAGCTCTAGAGCCTTGATTTTCTTGTTGTTTTCCCAAGTTTAAGGAAAGATTAAAGCCCTCAGCTTCCTCCTGTTTTGCAAGATCAGCTCTGGAAAAAGCAGTTGTTTTTTATTACATATAAAGATTAGCAGGCAGGATAAGAATATGTGGGAAAACAATCCCTGAAAATTTGTGCATTGGTTTAATCCATCTCTAGAGCTACCAAAGTCTTTCTGCAACTAAAGGGCGTTTTAATCATTTCACTGCTGTTGAGCTTTAAGGTGTCCCTAAACTCCTTAAAAAATAAAGTCAAAACAGCAGAAGGAAATTTATTTTATTCTTCCAGCAAAGGAGCTAGAGGGCTACTTGAATTCAGAAAGAAATACATTGTAATTCTTAATGCAAATTAAATATTTTGAGAACACTTCCTACATTAGATAAGTCCTTTCCCAAGACCAGAGGGAGAGTTTGATTTCCTTGAGTTCCTTCTTCGGAATGATCGTTCCTGCCAAGCCAGATTTGCACAGGCACACAACCGGCCCGTTGCCTCTTATTTTATAAATCACGCTAAGTTCACGTCAGGCAAATGCACAAATCCACTGCTTGGCATTGTGTCCTGTACTTTGAGGGAGCCACGTGCCATGGGTGTGTTCAAGTGAAAAATACCCTGTTGGTTTTGGACACTTGGTGCTTATATAGATGCATTTTGGCCTGTGTGGGCCGGAAGAGAAGGCAGTGACCTGAATAGCCAAGCATGAATCTCAGTTAAAACATTTACACAGCTGAGAGCAGGAATCTCTCCTGAGCACAGGGAAAACAGTGGGAGCTGTGAAATGCTTTCCAAAGCATCGCTGCCTGAAGGAGCAGCACGAGGCCAGGCTGCTCTGGAGATTGCATTTGGAAGGAACAGGGAGATGTTTCCATTCCCACCCCAGCTGGTGCACAGCTCTGGTTCTTCTTCCTCCCTTTCCCTGGGGTTGCCACCTTCCAAAGCAGAGCAAAAATTATAAAATATCCTGGAAAAGCCGCTCAGTTTTACCTTGCATACAGCGATAGAATTTCTGCTGTGAATGACAACTTGTCCCTCCATTCTTGCCTGAGGGTTTGTGTGTGTCCATGTTTGTACAAATGTAAGGATGTCCATGCGTGCACAGAGACACAGAAAGTGTGAGGACAAGGATCAGGCTGGACATTCAGACATTCCCCTGGGAGCCAGTCCAGAGGAGGAAAACGGCCTCACAACAGTTCCCACAGCATTTGGGGAGCACAGCTTTTTTTTAAACGAGATTGGCAACCAGAGCCTCGCTGAGTGCCCTCAGAGAGGCTGCAGGAGACTTTAGGAGAGCTTAAAATCCACTCTCAGTGGATTTTGATTCTTTTGTGGGGGGGAAAAGGCAGATGGAAAGGTTGGGTGTTTTATTTTGTGAAGGGCCAGCAGCCTTTGCAGGGAAGCCCTGTTGTTCATTGTCTCAGCAGCCACCCTTTCACTAAGAAAAATTCGTGGTGCAATGAATGTACATACACACACACACACACACACACACACACACACAAAATTAAGGAAAAAGAAAATAAAAAGGAAGGAAGCAAGTAATCAAGCAGTTCTACCTGAGAGAGAGATGTAGAGAAAAGGAGAAAAAGAAAATGCCTCTCAGAAAATACCCATGTTGCTTCATAAACTACTGGAAGTCTGAAGAGTCAGTTCAGAGAATTGTGATGAAAATATGTCAAAATACATCACGTGACTCTCTAATTCAAATGCAAGTGATCTGCAAATTCTGTTGAAATGCATGAAGTTTAACTTACATAACCATTCTGAAAAATACTGGGGAATAAGAATCTAGCTTCTCCCATGTTTTCAAAGTTAAAAGGAATACTGTGTTCTTTCCTAGCAAATTCACATATGAAACTGGCATTGTGTATCTTAAACAGCTGTCATGATGGATTGGGTGTACAGCAGTGAGGAGTGGGGAAGCAGTGTGGCTGTCAGGAGGCATTGTGTGATTTCATCTGGATTTTCTAACAGCTAGCATGCGGTATTGGCACCACATAGCGAGTATTCACTGAGGAAGAGGAAGGCAGTAAGAAAAACACAGATTTAGTAGAACATCACTTTTTAGCTGTTTTGTATAACAGTCATAACAGGAAAGTCAAAGCAACTTTACAAAGGAAAACTGAACTTCTTTCCTAGAAATAGACACCAGAAAAAACCACCAGGAGTGACCTCTCTAGGTGAACTTATTAGTGACGATACATTCAATTATGCGTTCTAAATGTGCATCAGGCCTTGCCATCAGTCTAGCAATCAACCAATCTAGTGTCATCTACACCACAGCACGGGCAGCTGCACCTGGCAAGGTGACATTAATACAGCTGCAAAGTGTGCAAAATACGCTCAGGATATGCTGAGGTGCAATACAGAATATTGACAGGCAAAGGGATGAGATATCCACGATATCTCTGGCATTGCTCGGCCTGGCCCCTCTGCAGTGGCTGTGCGGTGACTTGCATGGCTTAACGTTGTCTCTGAGTCTTGCAGTGAGATTCTTGTAGCTCTTCTGGCACATTTCTGCCTGCCTGGGACATCCTAAAAGGCCATGGCAGCAGTGTCAGCCCTGCTGCTGGGGTGGCTGGACGGGCAGGATCAAAGGGGAGCAGGGGCAGGAAGTTCGCACGCTGTGTGTGACACAACGCGACGCTGAGACTCCTCCACTAAAAATACCCCGGCGCTGTGAGGGCTCCAGAGAGCAGCCAGCGCTCACAGCTAAAAATACGGGTCCTATTCTCTCGCCACAGGATACCAGCAGCGTCAGTGGGAGCCCACTGGAAGATAGTGGGAAGTCTCTGGCAGTTACTCACATCCTGCATGAGCCCATGTCTCCCTGAAATCCGCAGCCATTCCCGCGGCACCGCCACTTGTCGTTATTTAGGTGGGACACACAACTTGTTTATGTTCGCCCCTTCTCTTTGAGCTCGTGCCCTTCCTTGAGAGAAATCATCTGAGAGCAGTTTAAGGTTTAGATAAAGTGCACTTCAAAGTTTGGGATCCTGTGGAAATAAAGCCCTAGGAATTATGGTCTTTCTCATTTCTCCCCAATATCTCCAGGCAGTGCTGTTATTCAGCACGTCCAAGGCTGGTTTTCACTGAATTTTCTTTGTTTGGGGACGTTTCCCTGTTTTTTCTTGAGAGGTCCCTAGAGCTTAGTTCTGAACCAGCTGACCTCTAAAGGAGTTTGGGCATCTTTTGTCTTCTCTCTTTTAACCAATCCTCAATGCTAAATGTGGCTGTATGTAGAATAACGCCTTCCTTACTTCTGGGTGTGTGTTGCCTCGTATTTCCCTTGTTCAGACACACAGCATCTTTTTTCCTTCTGCTTTGCCGCCTGCAGTCCGAGAGGGCAAGGCTATTCTCTTTTCTCAGTGCTGAGAATGTGCTCATGCACACTTGTTCTAGGTAAGAACATCAGCTAATGGAACATCACTTCGTTAAGGGAAAAAGAAAATCCCTTTATAAATCATTGGCACAAACTCAGTGTCCTACTCGTGTATGTTTCTGCGGAGCTCTCTGTTTCTGAGTGCTCTGCATTGCCACGTGGTTTCATAACCTTAAATTTGGGGGATATTGTTCTTCTCCATTAGCATTGCCTCAGTTTCTACCCTGCAACGATTTTCATGGAACTGTTGCTGAAGTCACGGCCACGCTGCTGCACAGAATGAGATGGGATCTCATTTATAGCATTGTCACCATACCAGCATCAGCCTTACAATTATAGGGCTTTTTTCCTGCCTTCTCAGGTATATCTACTGACTCAATCTGGATATTTTAACTCTCATGACAGTAGAACTTGCCTTGGATGATTTGTGCCTTGCCAGGACCTTCTGTTTGAGATAAGATTTAGTGGGCAATA
This sequence comes from Dasyornis broadbenti, assembly GCA_013397935.1. Taxonomy (NCBI): domain Eukaryota; kingdom Metazoa; phylum Chordata; class Aves; order Passeriformes; family Dasyornithidae; genus Dasyornis; species Dasyornis broadbenti. The sequence goes on from VZRN01006817.1 coordinate 192,792, forward strand.
AGCCTTCTGCTCGGCGTTTTCTTATTGCTCTGAAATGATAAACTGTGATTTAAAAATTTGTATAATGCTGATAAAACTCTTGGCAACAGTGAATGAAACCTTGTTTCCATTGCTCCTCTCTATTTCTATGGAAAGCTAAACCAAACAGTTGTAAAAAAAGGGCACCTGAGAACTGGTCTGGCCCAGGTAGCTGAGTTAGACTGAAATAAATGCCGCAGACTCCAGGGGTGCTGCTCCCCACCTCTGACACGGCTGTGTCCTTCATCAGAGCACTCGTGTGCTCAATTAAAACACGTAATTAAAATGGTCACAGCGGAGAAAGTATTAGATGCCATCACAGCTCCTGAGGACAGGGAGCTCACTGAGATGTGGCTTTGTCCACTGATGTAACACTGCATCGTGTTCTTCTTTCATTTTAGTCTTCATTTCTGTGCAGAATGATTTGATTTCCAGAAACACGCATCCTCTTGATCAGCCCCAGCACAACAGAATGTGTATAAATATAGAAGCCTGTTTATTTCAAGGTATTTTTTTCCACACTGCATCCGGTCAATGGTTTAGATGAATATTTAGACAGTTGAATGAAAACAGGGCTGGGGCGCTGGATCAGCTGTAAAGGTTGAGGAAGGAGTGGTCTTCCCATTATTTGAATTATCTGCCTTCTCTACGTAAATTAACAACTATGCTCCAAACAGTGAAAAGGTTGTGAGTGTTCAGCAGCCAGTGGATTTTTTTAAAATACCTAATTTTTAAATCCATTTTTATTTTTTTAAAGAATGTATGTCTTATACGTCTCTCCATAATCACCCAAAGATTGACTTTTGGATTTTCAAATACATGTGTTGATTCCCCATAGGTGATTTTTAACCCCAGCTCACACGGACAATTCCTTGAAATCAGAAATACCTTTGGGTATTAATTTTACCTGTTTGTCCTTGGGAACACCATCTTAGTTTACAAAAAAAGGAAAGAACTTGCCCTAAATAAGGTATATCAAGATGACCTGGAAAAGACATGATTCCAGGGAGAGATGTGGGAGATGTCTCTGGATTCATGAATGGGGAGGCAGAGGCAGCAGTCAGCCATCAATGACCGAGTTTTACCACAAACTGACAGAGCACAGAAACTGCCATTAGCAAGACAGGGGGAAAGCAGAGCTCCCTGTTTCATGGGGCAGCTGGAGTTTGCAGATTTCCTTGCCGTGGGGTGGGGAGGAGGGGATTTGTCCAAAAGGTTCCAGGGGACAGTGGCCACGTCCTGGTACAGGAGGACATGACTGTCCCTGCTGCACATCCACCTCAGGAAGCCCCTGAAGAGGTGATTCCTGAGGCCAAACCAGGAAATGAATAATGTTACACAACCTCAGCTTGATACTGTCCCACAAACAGCTGCTGCTGGGCACAGAGGCCGTGCTTGGTGGCCATTTGATTTTCCCTGCTGCATTACACCTCCTCCTCTCTTTCTTGTGGCATTCCCCATCTTTAAAAGGATCATCTTTAAAACTTGAACAAGTCCTGTGATGCATTTTTGTTCTCTTAAAAGAAACACAAAAGCTGTACAGATCTGGGTGAATTCAGACACCCCTCTTATTCCCACTCTGCTGCTCTCCCCTCATCATTGGCTGCTGTTCTTTGTGTATTACACCAGTGTCTTCTCAAGATTTCAGGTAACCTCAGATTTACGTGACTTAACGCTGTCTCTGAGTCTTGCGATGAGATTTTTGGAGCTCCAGCATGCTCTTTCCCTACAGTTGTACGTCCATTCCACTTCCATCCCCCTTAGGACTTCTGTCTGCAGGTCCCTCTGAGGTCTGTGTGCTGCCTGGCTCCTTTTCCTCCCTTCCTGGAGACCTTGCTCTCCACAAGAAGTTCCAGAAAAGTGGCTCTAACCAGGGAGCAACTACTTCTTTGCTCTTCCCAAGCCTGGTACAACCCAAGCACGAGCACCCATAAATCCCAGATCTATTCCCAGGCAGAGGCACTGGTGGCATTCCTTCCTCCCTGAACCTGTGGAGTGCCTGCTTAGAGCCGAATAAAAGGTTATCGTAACACTTAGAGATAAAAGCAGTTCTGAGAAACAAACAAGAATACATATATGTGTTCCCTACACAAAATTTAAACTAGAATCACCATCATGCAAACCCAAGGCTTGCCCCTACCTGCAGCAGCCACAGGTTATATTTGGGCATAAGCAGTTGCTATGGGGCCTTATCCAACTCCTACATAAGTCAGCAGGAGCCTTTGAATTCCCTTCAGTGGGAGTGAAACCTGAGCCCGTGGATATTGTGTGACCACTGACATTATAGGCTATAAAAAGCAATGCTTTGGGTTTTGATATAAAACCCAGCAATGGCAGGGACAGACTGACTCTTGAACATGGGTCCTCATTGAAGATAATAAGTGCAACTCATTGCCAATCCTCTTGTTATTACTGCTGTAAAAATAGATCCGTCCAGGCAGTGGGATTAACCACTCCTTTATTTCCTGGCTGGTCTCTTTATTGTTGTTGTTGTTGTTGTTGTTGTTATTTTAAAAAAAGGTTTCCTGTTCTGTTGTTGCAGATGAATTCTGGTAAATATTTATCCTCACACTCGCTGTAAATGTATTCCTTTCCTGGTGGGGCCCTGCCCAGCTCCAGACATGCAGAGCTGAACCTTGGCAGGAACAGCGGGAGCCCCAAGTGCAGCCACACAGCGGAGAGGGGGCAAAAGGCTCATGGCATCTCTAACAAGTTGCTGCGTGTGGCTTTGCTGAACGCAGCTATCTCAGATTTGTAGGGGCATTTGAAAAGAGTCAGGATAAAGAATTACAGGTAGCAAAAGGGTCAAACCTTGCCCTGTGTTACCCAAGTCATCCTGCACATGACCCAGCCACGTGCTGGTGACACAGCACGGGAACAGCTGCGGCGTCACTGGGTACCCAAAATCCATTTCCATCAGCTCTCCTGGGTTCTCCTGCTTGGACCATGTGCCTGCTCTTCTCAGAGGGAAAGGGACCAGCATTCCGCTGGAGCAATGTTTGCTGAGTTGCACGTGCCCGGCATTCGAGCTGAAATTGTGTTTAACCCACTGAAGAAGATAAACTCTTCCTTCTGCCTTTTTGTGGCAATTTAGTGGCAGCTTGACCATCAGCTGGTGCCTTGAGAAAGGGCAAAAGCCGGGTGGAGTCACCCCTGCTCCAGGCAAACATCACAAAAGTGTTACACGAGCAAAGTGGCTGAAAGACGAACTCCAAACACACCTACCCCCCTGCTTCCTCGTGCACACCCCCATGGAAGCAGGAAGCAGACTTCCAGAACATGGAAGAGAGATTTGCTTGCTTATCTCATTGTATTCTAATGTGACTCGAGGGAAACAAAAGGCGGCTGTGGGCTTTGTTATTTTAATTATTCTGTGCAGCCGGTATAGAGCAGTGTCGCACTGTGTGGTTCAATAGAACTCTTAACGGCCTGAAAATCCCGTACATAATTCCAGAAACTGCACAAAATGCCAGAAATATTTTTCCTAGCGGCCTGTCCTGACCAAGGACAGCTTTGTTCAGCTCTCTATGACATCATGGGATGAAGAGACATGCACAGCTAATCCTCACCTGGCTGCCTGCACATATTCCCTGTATATCCCTTGGCTGGGGGGCTGGAACTGAACTGACTGTATATAGCTGTATTTTATGATAGGCACTGAAATTAGGGTTCCAGGCTGAAGGCTTTTCAAATATTTTTTTGCAGCTATTGAGAGCTCCAGTCTTTCATGTATTAGTTATGGGTCAGCTAGAGTTTGAGTTCAGCCAAGATGGAGGAAGATGCGTGGTGAGTGGAGAAAAACTGAAAAAAAGTTGGATGAATATTTGATTTTTTGAAATGTGAGAAAATTCAAATTAATCTGAGAAGATCTGCAAAGGAAAGATTAAATTCTGCCAGCTCCAGTCCTAGAAATAATCCCCTGTTAATGTACCAAACCAGTCACATGAGCTAAATTTTACTTGCAGGCTCAGATGTGTTCCCACCCTTCCGGTATTTTTCTTTTTAAATACTATTTCCACTAAAAAGGTTAAAACACATTTGGCTGTTCTGATTACGCCTGCATGATGGCATGATCCGTTTTGATGATGTTTTTCAATATTCATGACAGACAGTCCCACCCTTTAGGCTGAAACTCCCTTTGATTTCAGGTGAGGATTTTTGCCTCAGGCCCTGGGGGGTTTGGCTCATCAGCTGCTACGTAATCAGCAAAGAAAAATTTGAATTGATAAAAAGCAGGAATAAGGGCACAGATTGCTGGCAGAGCAAATACATTTCAGGGTGTAGGTGTAAGAAAAATCACCCCCTCCAAAAAAAAAAAGGGGAAAAAAAAGTATAAATGCAACGAATGTTGTGTGCGCTACTGTGTTATGCATTCACAACAGAAGACTCAAGGAAGGATTCAGACACCCTGTCAAATGTCAAACCAACCCAGCAACTGTTTCAAGCTGCTGAGAGCAGTTGTTGAGAGAAAATCGCTGAGAAAAGGAGAGAAAACACTCCCCCATTGTATGGGATCGTGTGCTCCAAGGGTTTGTGTCCATGCAGGAGCTGCACAATCACAGAAGGGTTTGCGTTGGGAGGGATCTTAAAGCCCATCCAATCCCACCCCCTGCCGTGGGCAGGGACACTTCCACCGTCCCAGGCTGCTCCCAGCCCTGTCCAGCCTGGCCGTGGGCACTGCCAGGATATCTGGGTACCTGCAGCCCCCTGAAGGCACCCGCTGCTGGCACGGAGGTGCCACAAGGGCTTGAGGAGACGCCGGCAGGGACACCACCGCCGTGTGCCGATACCACACAGCAGAGCCTCGGGATCCTCAGAGCTGTAGACCAGGTGACCCAAAACTGGTCCATGGAGCTCTATGGAAAAACTCTGTGATATTCCCAAGGCTTGATGAGAAAGCGGCACCGTGAAAGGATTTTGTAAGACTCTATGAACTCATCAAAGGGCCTGAAGCCCCTGCTCTGGGGAAAATGCAGCTCTGATATATCTCACATGGTATTAGAGATTGGTTCTCATCTTTGTAATAAAATGTTTTCTGTCCAAATGCTGGACAAAAAAAGCATCCAGTCTCTGAGACTGTTTTCAGGTGGCTTTTAGCCACCAAAGCTCCTGGTGTTTCTTTAGAGCATTTTCATTTTCTGAACAGCATAAATGATGTCACTTATTGATTGCCAAACCTATTTCATAATTTCAATAACCTCCGGGGGACTGATTAAATCTGAAATACTTTGGCCTATTTTAAAGGAAGTCTAATTGTGTTTTTAAGTCAGCCTTGGAACACATGATTCTTTATTAACCTAATAAGCCTCCATTATCCCATTCCCAAAGTTCTATTCAAGCCCTGTATTTAGTGTAAAGTACCGTGCACTGGTTAATTAGAGCATATTATCTTGGGTGAAAATGCTGAATCTTATTCTGCAGAGTCAGGGCTTTGAGAATTTGTTAATACTCTGCGAGTACCCAGGCTGGTTCTTATCTGAGCCCTGGCATGCGCTAGCAGGGCAATTACCTACTTGCAGTAGCTGCCTGCTGCTTGGCAGAGGGGAGTGCTGAACAGCGAGTTATTTCAGCAAAGATACAGAAGTGACTCATTTTGGTTACTCAGTCATGTCCTCTCCTCCTTGTGCGTGCACAATGGCAGAGGCTGATGGCAGCAGGGGAGAGAGGAGCGGCGTGTGTTCCAGTCACTCCTCTTGTTCACCCCTTCGCTGGGGCAAAAGCGAGGAGCCAATCTTTAGAATGGAACGAGAGCGAGTAAGAAGACGTTTCACCTTTGTGCATTTAGGAGGCGAATCTGAATTTAAAGGGAAATGAGAAGTTAAAGATGTCAAGGAGAAAAGGATGGTGATAACTAAATTTCATTTTTGTTTACCACAGTTTCCAGGCAGCTTGGCCTTCTGGTCTCTGCCTTTCTGTTGGTGCTGCAAAAAGGGGAAGTGTCCTCATGCAAACAGCACCCTGCTTTAAATTAGTGTGGCACATTCTGCATGAAAATAATTTACAAAATACACTCCTCCTCGTCTAGTCTGAGAAGATGGAGCAGACAGTGTGTGTCAGGGAACATTTGTAAAGCCTCCTGCTGACTTGGTGACCCCATTCCCGTATTTAAGTGATCCTGGCCTATGGAAGTCTCCTGAGACTCACGGACTTTCGAGACCATCTCTTACAGGCATGTTCCACCATTTTAAAAGTTTTTTTCATTATTTTTTTCATGAAACAGGTCACCAACTATGCCCATTTTCCTACTGAAAAAAAAAAAAAATTATTAAATTTAAAAATTCGCAGCACTAAAAACTGTATCACTAAAAAGCCAGAAGTAAACTGTTTGCCTCTGCAATGATCTATTTAGGTTGATGGTTGCATTCGACAACACATCATCATGTATCTTCCATGCTAATTAATTTAGTAACTGTCCCTTAATCTAATGCAACCTTGCTTCAAAAGATTGGAAAACTGTTTTCATTACGGGTTTCAGATGAGGTTTAGCCCAAGGGTGTCATTTGAAACACACGCAGATTTGGGGCTGTACATCTGACAATGGCACGTGGACGTAGCAGCAGCATTTAAAACACAGCATACACAGTAGATCACTTTAATCTGAAAGGCAGAACAATAAATCTTTTTGCCCTTCCTGATTTTAATATTGAATTATCCGTTTCATCTCTCGTGACATCAGCAGAAAGGCGTCCAGTCAAACAAAAACAGTTTCAAAGCCATCAGGTGAAAAATTTTCAAGAAGCTTTCTAGAACTTTCTGAAATGAAGCACTTTCTTTAAAAAAAAACCCACATCAACACCGAATTCCTGGGAAAGCCCTCTCAGACAGTGACCACGCTGCCGACAGACACTCCTTGACCTTTCCCCAACGCTCTGTGGCTCTCCTGAAACCCTCTCCAGTGACCTTCACACCTCCCACTGCTGGCACCACTCTCCTCACTGAATCCCCATCTCTGATCACTGTTTCGATGAGATTTTAAATGTACATGGCTTCAAACATCCTTTTAGTGCCCTCTCTTTATCTAAACACTCGTTGTCAGTGGAAAATTGTGATGGTTCTCTGCCAATCAGAACATGAACACGTGATTTTAATAAAAACTAAGCATAGAATTTTGCCCAAATGGATACATTTGAACCTTTTAGAATGCAATAACTTCAGCGATTCTACATTTTTGTTCCACAAAATGATTTCCCCATTTTTCAGCCATCTCTAATTTTAACAATAACTTGCAGGTGTTTCCTGTTAAGTTAGTAATAACTGTGTCCTGGGATAATAAAACGCTTGGGTTTGGCCCATTTATCATATTTAAATTACAACGTAAAGGTGCATCCTGTTTACAAGTTAATAATTATACATGGGACTAAACAAACTCTTCTGGAGCCAGTCCAATCCATTGTGTTATGTTAGGCTTGAAGAAACCTTGGATGATGCCATAGGTAGTAAAAGTTGACCCTCCCTTCTTTGCAAAAAAATGGGGAAAAGAAAGGAAAAAACGGTTGGGTGGTTTTGCCTAAATTAGGAAATCAGCTTTGAAAAACTAAACAGCCTCCAAAATGAGCAACCAAATGATCTGAAACCTTCGCTGATGGCCAGACACTCAGTGAGAACACACCCATGTGAATTCCTCGGGGTGGACGTCAGCACCAGACAAAACCGCGCAGCCCTGCAGCCCCTGCTCTGTGTCCCGTGTCCTACCGAGGGCCTGGTGCCCTCTCTGGCTCTGGGGCAGCAATGCCCCATCCCAAGGCCTCAGCCTCAGCCTGCCATTTCCCTCCTTGCTCTGGGCCGTGCCTTGGATTTTCAAACATACCCGGTTTTGTCAGGAGAGAAAACCCAGAAGGTTCCAAAAAGCCCCAGAAGCCTGGGGAAGGAGGTCAGCTACTGAACTCACACATCCTCTGTTGGACACCCGCCTTGCAATGAGATTTGGGGTTTCATGCCGAGCTCTCCACCTTGCCCCAGTCCCTTTCGCTGATGATCCCAAATTTCCAGCCCCTTCCGCAGCGGCAGCCTGGTGCTCTCCACCTCGGTGCTTTAGCAGCCTGCAGAACCTCGTGCAGGGGGACAACAGGCACTCCTTTGTTGGGGTCAGCACTCAGGGGGCTGGGGAAGGAATTTGGGTTGTCCTGTGAGCAGAGGAAAGCAGCAACTGCGGCGTGAGGCACGGAGAGATCCCAGCTTTCGAAAGAGCCACCAGGAAAATGAATTCCAGCAGCCACGGGTGCATTCGCTCCCATCGTAGCTTGGCTCCAGTGTTTCACTGTTATTTCTTAACAGCAAAATAAGCACCAAACATTTTTCCTTTTTTTTTTTTTCTTTTTTTTTTCCTTTCCTTTTTTTTTTTTTTTTTTTTTTTCTTCTGCTACATACTGCACAGTATGAGTAATTCAAGGGGAGAATAAAGGCTGGCATTGTATAGCACACTTTCTCATGCGCACACAAACTCCTTCCAGCTTACTGAAGGAATCAAAGGGTGGAGGGAGTGTCTCCAGCATTTCATGTAAATGACGTCTTTTTTTTTTTTCCCTCCCGTTTTAATGCCACCATAAACTCGGTGTGATGAAGCATTGATGAATAATGAGCCCATGACACATGGTACTTTTAGAACAGCTCATGTATTTGGCACATGCCAGGCCCCATTTGTGTCTTTTTTCTACTTCATCCCCCTCCCCGGCCCGGCTCAGGCACAGGTTCGCAAACACTTTTGCCATCACGAAGAAATGCAGGTTTATTTTCACACTGAGCAGCAGTGGCATCTCTCTGCTTAGGGCACTGTGAGGCAGCTCCTGCCATCCAAGCAGGGTCACACCCTGGCCAAAGCCACTGCCTGGACAGGCCAGTGGTCACCCTGAACTGGGAGCCACCCGCAGGGCAGATGCTGTTGTTCCTCCCTCAGCTCCCACCAGGCTTGGAACTGTCACCTTCCCTGAAGCAGTGTCACAGCGGCCCTGAGTAGAGGAATCAGGACATCCTTGAGAAAAAAGGCAGCTTCTTGTTCATCAGGTGACTTGGGGGGAGTTGGGGGTTAACTTGCATTTTATTGAGAAGGATGCCCTTTTTCTCTATAGCATTGTCCTGGATTTCTTGGCAACCACCGAACTTCTGCATTTAAAACCACCCAGGAAAGAATTAGATAAGCCCTCAGTGCCCAAGAGTGACCCAGCTGTCCCAGGGGGACAGGGAGACACGCTGCTGTGGGAAATTAAAAGCCTTGGTGGTGAATCTCCAGTGGCAGAAGGGTTTCCATGCACGTCTGCCAGCCCCAGCCCTGCAGCAAGGGCTGCCCTTTTGCCAGCCCTTCCCCACAGAGGGGAGATCAGGGATGGTCCCCTGGCACAGACACGCTGGACCTGCTGAGCTGGTCTCCTGAGGGCTTGGTTCAGCTGGAAACGTGGATTTCACCAGCTGGGGGCACCCAGAAGGGGGAGGCAGAAGAGAATTGAACAGTGCTGGAGGCACAGATGGAAGATGTTTTTCCAGGAAAGAAGGAGGCAGGACAAAATCAGCAGTTCTCAAGTTTGGCCCAAAAGCCCTTCACGAGGCTGAAAAGATCTGCTTTCCTATTCATCAGGGTGAGAGTACCAGCAGCACAAAGTTTAGTCCTATACAAATCCCCTCTAGACCAGTGTACAAAGAGTTTTCCTTTCTCTTTTGCCTTTATCACTTTGCCTGTTGTTGAGATATGGGAGAATCTTTTATTTTAAGTTTATTTTTTTCCAATAAATTCCTGTAAGTTTTCAAATATGACAAAGGGCTTATCCCTGCTCTCCAGAAAGGTCCATAATTTCTTTAACGGAGGCTGTCAAAGCAACATAAAGGAACGGGACATAAGGAAACTGCTTGAATCTTCATTGCTTTCAAAAAACATGTAAACACAGCAGTTTAAAACCAACCACTTTTCCCCCATTGTTGTCAAAAATCCTGTAATGCTTTCCACATGGCTGTTCAAGCTGAAGGAGGTGACATCAGACACCCAGGCTGCCATGGAGAGCACAGGGAAACCTGGATATTGCTGACAAACCGTGGGCAGTTCCTTCATTTCTGAAGTTAGCAGTGACCCACATGGCACAAGCACAAATTAATGCCATTTCTCAACTTGATTACGCTCATTTCCCTGGGTGGCAATCTCTCCTGGGTGAGATAAGCCCAATGCTCCCGTCATTCAATTCAGAAAACAAGGTCAATCAACCCACTTTATCTCAAAAAAAAAAAAGCCATTACCAGCAATTTTCTCCATTTCGTAACAAAGCTCCAGAAGTTGCATGACCCCCATTTCTGACATCACAACTGTTTCTTTTTTTTCCCCTTTTCTTCAGGCAAGCTGCAGGGAGGATTTGAAAGAAGGAACTAAATTAGTTTCTTGGAATTGGCCTTTCGTGGCGAAACTGTAGCAGTGCTACGGGAACCGCGTTGATTGAATAATTCCCCAGGGAATTAATTTCTTCTGGCAAAAATAACAGTTCCTAGAACTTGTATCAGTCTTTTCACACCAATAACTTGTATTTTAGAACTTACTTTAAGATGAGGTTGTGTCTGAGGCTAATTATTTGCTTCTAGAAACAGATAAAGCTAAAAACATGCTGATAATCTGCTTCTAATCTCTCTGTACCAACCTCCTTTGGCCCCATACAAATCTTCTGGTCAATGATAAATTTGGCAGCTCTGTTTTCAGCATTGGCTCAAACTCAGCTGATCTGAATGCTCTTTTTCAAACAAAAACAAAACCAGCTCCTCCTTTACAAAATCCACAGTCACTGTTCACTCCAAGCTGCAGCTGGTTAGGCTGAAAAAGGGTTAAATCCCAGTTTTCCATGGCCATGTTGAGGGCTCCTGTTTTATTTGCCTCCTTGATTTTAAGTCAGCCACATGCCCGCTGCTGAAACAACAATGCAGTCAGTGTCTGGATCTCTGACAAAGATCAGCCTTTCATCCCCGCTATTTGTGCTGCTCCTCGCAGCTTTTAAATGGCTTTTAGCAGAGAAAAACAACAGTCATGGCTTGGAAGTGCTTCAGAATGACCCAGCACTTTCCACGGTGCAGCCCTCGGAGGGATGCTCTGGGATCCAGGCTCTGGCTGTTGCCCCACGGGGGTCTGTGTCCTTTCAGGCAGGTTTCCAGTGACTGGCACAGGAAATAGAATCATCTGTAAGAATGAGGAGTGAAATTCTACATCCACCCCAGAGACTGGGGCTCCACACTTGCAGAGAAGCTGCAGTCAAGTGGAGGACACATTGCTGTGACCCCACCAGGCAGATCATGTGAGATTTCACTCACGCGGTGACAGGACGCTCACACCCCTCCGTGTCACCTGCCAGAGGTCCTTACTCACCATGGACCTTCAGCTTCTCCTGGATCCAAATCCAGACTGGAGCAGTTGTTTTTCCACTTTTTTCCTTAAAATCTCTTTCCGCAAGAAGGTCCTTCCAGGGCTGTCTTCAAGTCTTAGAGAGCATGCAGAGAGATTTTTGTCCCCTGTGCTCCACCCCTGCATCACTCCATGTCCTAAACACTTTAAATAAGGGGTACCTTGAACTTCTTGCTCACATGGGGTGTTTACCACTGCCAGTCTTCCATCTCTGAGAATCCTCTGCCTTTAGCCATCATTCTCTGCTATTCAACATCCTGGATGGTTTTTTCCCTTAGAAAAGTGCCTGTTAAAAGCCACTCTTTGCCCACAGCTACCTGACAGCACACACAGCATCCCACACCAACCTCCTTTCCCTCATCTTAGCAGTTTGGCAAGGAAACACATGGCATGGTTGATAACTGATCCTTGTGATCATTTGGGGTGACAGAAGTGGCCTCAGAACTTACCGTAGGCCTCTGGTTCACAATGTAAACTTCAAATTTTCCCAGAAGATAAAGGAATTTGCACGTGTGGTGAACTTGCTGCTGTCATTTGCGTAAAGATTTGAAGATGAATTAGCAACTGTCTGATTCAAAGTCCACTGAAGCCAGTAAAGGCCGTAAAGAATCAAAGACAATAAAGATACAAAAGAGTACTGACAGCCAAGATATTATTATCTTTTTTTTTTTTTTAAATAAAAAACAGTTAAATCAACTCTTTCATTAATGCTCTGCAGCATACAAATAAATGTATCATGACACATGTTTCTGCTTGGCAAAAACAGCTTTACAGAATAACAGCAAATCATCAGTGTCAATCAATCCATCAATTTCCTAACTGAGTTATGTAAGGAATTAATTTTGTACCCAAAGTCAGACTAATCTGAGACTGCAAAACAGTAACCCTGTTAGTAAATCACAGCTGCACGGGGAGGGACTGGGCTTCTGATGGGCAAAATAAGAATTATCAGCTTCCAACTGGCCAGTGTGTTATGAACTTCCTTGGATTTAACATCCTTGCGCTGCCTCTACATGAGCCACACTCTGACAACTCAGACAAGATTATCTGGCAGCCACCAGCACGCCAGGGCAAGGGGTATTTAACCAAGAATTTAGCCAGGAGCTACAGCAGTCCCCCCTCCTGCTTCCCCCAGGTCTGATTCCAGCCTTCTGTCCAGAAATCTTGCTCAGCTGAAAAAGAAACCAATTGAAGTGGTTTGCCTGGGATAAGACTGCGAGGCTTCTGGGCTAGGCAGGGCTCCTGCTCCAGAGCAAAGCCCAGGGGCCCAGCCATGCCTTGGCAGCTCCCTGGAGCAGGACACGCACGGGGGAAAGGCACTGCATGGGTCACACGTGCTCCCATCCCTCCAGGAAATCCCAGCCACAGAGATGGAGCCCTGCCCTCAGCCCTGGCCAAAGGGCCAGGCTTCAGCCCTCCTCCAGAGCCTGACAAATAGATGGCCTTTGTCTGATGCCCCCGAGGGCACATGCAAGCTAATAAAAACCTGAGTCCACACAGATAACATATAATTGTAACTGGGTTTTAGGTAATGGTCTTCCAGGCTATCTCATTATTCTCTTTGAACAGGCTTTGAATTACGCTTTTGCAATTTTAGATAAAAGTGAACCAGCGGTTTTGCAGCATTAGCAAACCAAGTTAGATTGAATAGTTAGAATTAATGGGTACTTTGATTTCATCATTTCTCTTTAACCTTGAAACCAGCAGTCAGGCAGCAAAATCGTTCTCCCTTGCTCATGCTTTCTTCCTTCAGCCGTCTTTCTCCACTCTGCTCCCTCAGGCACTTGCTTCTCATTGGTTTGACTTTGGCCATGCTGCATTTCCTTGCTTTCCAACCCGTGGGTGCTCTCTCGAGCACCAGCACCTGCATCACAACATTTTCAATATTGAACTGTGACTATTTGCAGTCTGGGTGAAGTCAAAATATTTCTGTTAGTGGTGGCCCAGACCAATTCTTCTGGCTCTGTTGTTTTGTTTTGTTTTGTTTTGTTTTCCCCTCTTATTCCAAGTCCATTGTAGCAGCCATTAGAGTTGTGGAGTCTGAATGGATCACAACAAACTCCACTCACCTTTGGCTCCAGTGGCTCAGACAGAGCAGAAGAAATCTCCAAGGAGCTCTCCCACATGTTCTCCTTCACCCTCAAGCAGACATGGCCCCCCAAATCAGCCTAAATCAGCCACTGCCAGCCACGAGACTTTGGCAGCCCTGAAATGAACTCAGGCTTAGTCTGACACATAAAAACCCAATGAGCACACGAGTCCTCAGTGAATGTGGCTGTCCAGGGCACCTCTGGCTCATGCACCCAGACTCATCCATCAACAGCAGGATTCCTAAATTTCCACTGTAGAGGCCACAGATCTCCTGGGGAGGGGAGGGACCCTCACATCTCCACCAGACCGGCTGTGGAGGCCTAAACAGAAACTCGAGTTCACCTGCAGCCTGATGCCAACACTGCAATAAAATACCTGCAATAAATGCACAGCTGATGTGTCCAACAGCCTTATCTGAGTGGGGTGTATCAGCTGGATGTGTCCTTTTATTCATTTATTGCATAGTTCCCACACGCCAGCCCGCCTCCCCGGCCTTCCTCTGCTTTGGACCCACAGAAATGGTAACAGTGGCAGAAGTTACCCCAGGAGCATCATGTCCCACAGGCCCTGCTCCTTTCATTTTTCCTCCACAATATTTACTTGGAAAAATGTGTGTTCACAGGATTTGCTATCCACAAAGCCCTACAGACTTGTAGTGGGGGGGAAAAAGAAAATCTCAGGTGCTACTTAAGAAATTCCTCATTTCTAAACCTCAGTGGATTAAAGTTTCTGCTCTAATGATCCATGTGAGTGCTCTTGTGCAAAACTTTGAATAACTTTATTGATTACATTCTGTATAACACAGGCCTCTAGACTCTTATTTTTCTCTTCTGAAAAGCTCCTATAAAGACATCCAGCACCAGAATGGATTAGTGCATTAGCCCTTGCCTTTGCAGACTTACTTGCAATCCAGACAGGATTTGGATGAAGGGAGTCTTACCAGGCAGGATCACAGTTCTTAGTGGAAAATATTTCCATACCGAAAAATTGGGAAACGAAATGAAAATTTAGCCCAACTCCAGCTGTTTGATCGCCTTGTCTGCACTGAGGCACGGGGGTGGCTGCAGAAACAGCCCCAGCAGGCAGCACTGAGATGCCCTGGCAGAGCTGTCTCAGAGCTGGGATAGTTTTCTTGAAGAGCTTTCGCAGAAGAATATGAAAGAAAGCCCTTTGGTAAAGCTGAACGGGAGAGCCCCGCTGGTGTAGCAGAAGTTACAGGTGAAAAATGAGGTTTATTGGACAGAATGTTTGGGGCTGACTGGAAGAGCAGCACAGTGCCCACAATCTTCTCTTTCCTCTGACAATGTCTCCAAAACTATTTCCCTCCTGGTGTTTCCCAGCACAAGGCTCTTCCACGTAAGAAAATAGATGAGAAGGTGAATACAAGTTTTAGTTTTAAAATGACCTACAGGGCCTTCAGTCTGTTTTTAGAATGGAAACAGGATTTCTGTCTAAAACTAGACTCTCCACCCTCTCTTTCTCCCTTGTCCTCTCCACCTGTTTAGATGTTTTCACAGTGGGATAACACATTCATTCCCTCCAGACCGGGGCTCAGCTGTTAGGAATGGAAAATAAAACCCAAGTTTGCTGAGTATTTTTAGCCCAGAGAAAATAAAGCGGCTGCAAATACCGTCCACCCAGCAGCTCCTCCAGCTTGCGCAGATCCCTGCCCAGAAAGAAAGGAAACCACAGGGCCAGCCTGAGCCCAGTGATTTTATAGCCATGCCAAGTTCTCTCTGTGACTCACCCAACAATGCCACCCTTCTTTTGGTGCCTGGGTGAAGGTGGCCTCCTCACAAGTGCCATCAGCAGGTCCTTGGCTGTGGCCCTGGTGCTGTCACCAGCCCGGATGCACTCAGCCCGTGGCTCTCACCCTTTGCAGAGATCACCTGCAGGTTGCAGATGGGTCTCCTGTTTCCCTCTGATCTCCCCAACCTCGAGGGAGCAGCCTTCTGAGGAAAGGGGATACAGCACCAAACAGATGACACATATTTTACATCCACCTAATGGCTGACCCTGCTTTCCAGGCTCCCCAAATGCCATTTGCTTTTAACAAATGGCCACAGCGGCTGTGGAGAGGATATTTTTAAAACGTCTTTGAAAGGGCTGACTCGCTCCTAATGGCATCTCCAGCGTGTGTGCCCCTGACAGTTGTCCTCTGTGCTGCCAGGCTGCTCCCGCTGCAGGTAAAAATGAAGAGTTCTGAGACAGAAATTAGAAACTGACAAGGAAATGTGCTTAGAAAAAGCATGTCCTGAATGGAAGAGGTGGGTTTAGGAACCAAAGAGAGGAGGATCCAGAACACACTATCATCTGTGGGTCTCAGGATCCTTGGGCTGTGAGCATAAATAGAGTTTGTGCTGAAGCTGTAGCAAAGCGGTGATTTCTTCATTGCTGCACTGACTGTGCGGCATCTCATATGCAAGAGCAACACTGGATGCTGGCAAAATTGTAAAACATTGCTGAAAGGAAATTATAAATCCTGAAATATCCTTTATGCAAATTTTTCCAATTTTCTGTCTCTGCCTTGGGAAAATCCGGCGATTTTGTACAAGTCCCTGGGACATTCCCCTGTGCACATCTCAGGCAGAGCAGCCAAAGGCAGCTCAGCTCTGCAGCCTGTGCACAGGGATCGTGTTTTTAACATGAAACACAGCAGAGCTCCCACTTATCCCATTCCACCTCCCAGCACAGAAGGCTTTCCACACCCATGCCCTGTCTGGGAGGACAGGATCTGGCCCAAACAGAGCCAGGTGCCAGGGCTGGCCCCGTGTGAGGGTACAGGGACAGCGCGAGGGATCCCTGGTGCCCTGGACACGGGGCAGGCACCAAAGCACGCCAGGCCTCACCAGGCCCACACTTATTATGAAGGCATCACAAACAGCTCAGACACAGACTCCTGTCCAAGAAATCCTGGAAAGAAATATGGCAACTCCTTTGGGAACCATTCAACTCTGCTCCATCTCCATTTACTGAGTCATCAGCAGCACGCTGCTGCGGCCTCACGGAGTTGTAGGAGTATTCCCAACAGACCTCCTTAAAAAGCACTTTCTATTTAAGACCAAAAAACAGCTGCTGATAATGCTGCCTTAAGCTGGCCATTTTGCTTCTGGCTTCTATGGATTCCACATTTTTCCTATCCAGCCAGCACAATGTGCAGTTTAGCTCCCATTGCCTGGGATTGCTGGAAATGCTCGGCACTGGCCTGACTGATCTCACCGTAACCAACACCAAGTGCGTTTTGTTTTGGTCTTTCTTTTTGTTCCTGAGAAGATGGAGCAGCCACAAATAGCAGCTCATCTGCAAAGCTAAGGCACAGTTACTGCAGTAGCTGACACACTGCTCCATGAATGCTGACTATTTACAGCAAATGTAATCCCAGTTTATCTGCTACAAAATCTTTAGCATGTTATTTCTGGGAGCTCCAGTTATAACTGCTATGATTTGTGAGTGTGTAATTCAAGGAAACAGTTCTATTATTCCATCCAGTTTGGGAGACTTGGAGGAAAAACATCTTCCTGAAGCTTTCAGTCCTTCCACAGGGAAGTGAGTAACACATGCCTGCTATGATCTCTCAGCAAGTATTTTAACCCTCCCCGGGTCTGGCAGTGTCGCTGCTGGTATACAGCTTCAATTCCTTGGGATTTAGGCTTTTTTTCTTTCAGTAAATCCCAGATGAGGCACCCCCACCAACCCAACCAGCGTTACCCAGCTTGGATCCAGGCTGTCAGTAAAGACAGCTCTGTGTCAGAGCTGCCTCTCCTTAGAGATCACCAGAAGAAAAAGAGATTGTGAGAACAATGAAGACATTAACAACATGAGCCAGATTTTTTAAACCACAGGATCTTTGTTTACCAAAAGATATCTTTTAATTTTAAGCAAGGATTCTCTTAAACGCTGGCTTTCAGTCTTTTTCCCGGTTCTGCGCACCCAGGGGGGCAGTGTCCACTGAAGGCTACGCTACAGCAAATTCAAGCACACAAGCCCAAAACAAGATGTCCTGGTTTTCTCCTTTGAAGCTCCAGAGAGGCCAATAAGAAATCCACAGAGCTCAAGCCATTCTGCTAACCACAGCAGAAAATATCTAATGTGGAGTAACATTAGCAAAAGTCTGCCTACAGGTCATGAGTTTCTCCAAGAGTGCCTTCTTTCCCAGATGCTCTTTTCAAGCAGTCTCACAAAACCTTTGGTACAATTTCCTGTTATTTCCAGGATGTAGGGCAAAAAAAATGGGCATTTTAGTCAAGGCACACATAGGCAGAGTCTAGTTCAACTGAAATTATCCTTAAACTGAGAGTGACAGGAGCAGGCTCCAGCAGACACCGAGTGCTTCTGGAAAGTCCAGTTTCCACGGCAGGGAAGCTGGAGAAGCAGTAAATGTTGTCATTTCTGCCAGGAGCACTCTGGGTGCTGACTGGCGCTCAGGTGTTAGCTTTTTTACCACACAACGTGAGGATACACTTCCCAGGCGAGCATGAACAACCTGCATCCATCCCTTCAGCAAGATGTGCACTCAAACACTTCTTTACAGCTGCTAAAAATCCCACTGTCCAAGAACTCTCAAAAGAAACTTAGGGACTCCTCAGCTGTGGCTTGGATGTCAAAAATGGTATTTGGAGGAGACTCAGTTGTTCTCTGAGGGAGAACAGATTTTTTTACCACCTTACCCTTATGCAGATGATTGAATCAGGGGACTACATGTGGATTTTTGCTCTCTCAGAAGCTGGGCAGTTGCCTTGGCTTGCACTAACAGCTCCTGGGTACCTGGTCCCACATGTGAGCAGGTAAATAATTGACAGATGGTGTTCTTTATGCAGCTAAGTAAGAACTTTCAACATTATGTCAGGAGAGATTAGGGAGCAGGGGGAAAATGCACTGAAGAAATTTGGGGCCTGAAGTTGCTACCCGGCATCCCCCTGGTGCCAAGCACGGCCAGGGGCACCCAAAGGTGCTCGTTACAGAAGGTGTTTACAGGTGAGCCATTAGCAGGTACTGATATAAACTACTGCTGTGGAAAATCACATTTAATAAGCTCCAGCTGCCTGGGAAATCAGAGCAAAATTCCTGCAGCAAAGAGTCGATCTGCAAAACAAGCAGTGCTAGGGCTGCACCAAAGGAGCTGAGCTTGAAAAACAGGGCTGTGACTGAGTCAGGCTGCAGTTTGGAAGGGATATCAGATGGATGTTTTTCTGAGCTGTGCTTTTACGCAGAGATTTGCTCCTGCCAGCACCAGGAGCTGCTGAGACCACAGCCTGTCTCCTTTAGCCTTTGTATTCCTACGTGTGCCCCCAGAATTTGCTGCCATGAGATCGTGGGCTGTGTTTCTGGGCAGGCTCAGAAAATGCAGCAGTTTGTAGAGGTGTAATAATGGGTTTTATTTCAAAACAGAACTTTGAAACAGAAATAGAAACACAAACAGCGAGGCCTGGCAGCCCCTCTTCCCTCCCACTCCCAAAAGCTGGTTGTCCTGCTTCCCCTCCCAGTTTTCTGCTGGCTCAGTGCCCCTCCAGCTGGCAAAAACTGGGCTGCTTAAACCCAAAAGGCCAAATGGGAACAAGACCTTGCTGGCTTCCCTCTGATGGCACAAAGCACCACCAGGGCTGCAGGGCTGGTGCTGCCCTGGGCCAGGCACCCACTGCCTTTGTGCTCTGCTTGCAGAACAGCCCCCACCCTGTGCTAGCCTTCCTTCCATGACATAAAATGAAATTAAATAGCAAAATAAATGCAGCCTGCCTAACCTCAACAGCTCCATCCTTCACCTTGTGGCAGGGAAACCCGGATTGAGAACCTCGAGCCTGCTCAGTGGCAGAAGAGGGCAGAGAGAGCCACACTGGCTTTCGGTGAACTGTTCTGAGTGGCGGAAGCAGCACAGCTCTGGAAAGGATAATTCTGGCTCTTTCCAGCCTGATGGAAACAGAACCTGCCTTCTTTCTCATTTTCTTTTCAGGAGGCCTGGCACATCTGGGCCTATCATAAACTCAGACTTCATCTGTTTTATAACAGGATTCCAGCAAGCGTTGCCCATGGATAGTGAGCTTTCTTAAAATGCTTTCCCAGGGTAGGATAGGGATTTTGGCCATGCACCTGCATTTCCATTATTTCCTGCAGTTGCATAAAGAAATTTTAGACTACAGTTGTGTTTAGTTTGGAGAGCCAGTGGTGTTCAGAAAGGAGGCTGGTGATCCTTCCCCATCTGAGCAAAAGCCTTTTTGTTATTCCCACAGAATCCACTGGAGTAACAGCCCCGCATCTTCCATCAAAGCTGATTAACCATGTTTTGTTGTGGTTGTAAACCAGCAAATCACGGGTGCAATGTCCATCCTATCACCCACGAACGCAGCTTTCTCCTTGTTCATGACCCTCGTGACCAAATCTCACTGGATCAAAACTGTCCCTTCTGTTTATTTTCGAGAATCAGGAAAACTGGCATGGCTCACTCGTGCTTTGAAAAGCAAACAAGCAAATGCATAATTGGGCCCTGGATGCCAACAACAACACTGCATGCTTCTTGTGATGGTTGGACATAAATGCAGTGGATTTTGAGTACACTGGTGAAATGCTAAAAGCAGATGAAGAATGCAGAAAACTGGTTGAGTAGCTTCGAAGTTGTGACAACAACCATTTTCATACACCGCCAAAATTGCCATTACGTTTCTCGGCTTGGTCTGACATCAGGAGGCTGCATCTTGCACACTTGGTAGAACTTGCTAATCGCTTTTTTCTGTTTTATCTGAAGCAGTTTTCCCTTTGGGGGCAATTGTGAAGTAAAATAGAAACAAGGAACAGCACAATCCAAAGACATTTAAGGTAGCCAGGAACGGTGCACTCTCGGAGGCAAGGCTATCCTGGGACTGACTTTTTTATTTCCATGTTTGTCTTCTCCAGGGCTAAATAATACTTTTTTTAAATCTCCCAGGACTTTATAAGCTTGTGAAGTCTGTCACTCCTCAAGGTGGTGACCCTCTCACCATCAGACCCAGCCTGATGGGAAGTTTAGGTGTTTGCTGACTCTGTGCAATGTGTTCCAGCTGATCACTTATCAGAATGTTTCACTAAAAGTCCCTGTGCCATTCAGTCACTTTACATCTTCTCCCCCATTTTTCCCCTGGCAGCAGGAGCAGAGCTGGGACTGCCAGCAGTGGGGAGGCTTTTTGGGATTTAAACCACATTTTACAGACTTACAGGGAGTCAAGGGGGCATGGACTACAAATGACACTTTTTTTGCTGATTCACACTTTGCAAACTGTGGGTTCCCAGAAGCTTGACCTAAACTGAGTCCCTCCAAGTTATTGCTCGCTCCTGCATGCTGCTCTATGTGTTCTTTCAGGAGGTGGGCATTCTCTCCCAGCCAAAGGGGTGAAAAAAGAGGAAAACCTTCAAGTACATTTCCCTTTTTACTGTGGAGGAGGGAAAGAGTGGAAGCGCCCAGCGGCAGCAGCACGCAGCCTCCCAAACCCTCGGGGCCGTATGATGGCACAGCTGATGATGAGGACAAAGGCAGAGGCAATCGCAGCCTCTCCTGAGCCCAGGGTCGCTGGGCTGGGAGCAGAATGGTTTAAAAGCTGCCCCAGACAGTTTGGCCAAAGGGCAGGTCAGGCTGAGACAGTTCATCCCTTCTCCTTGATCTTCCCCTTCTCCTTGATCTCCCAGACTTCACAGGAAGCCTTTGAAGCAGAGCAAATGAGGGCAGGAGCTGCTGCCTAGGGTTTAGATCCTCACAAATTGCATCCATCTTTCTGCCAGCCCGAGATGTTCTGCTGAACGAGAGATGCACACCCTGGACACTCGTTAGGGCCCTTTTCTCCAAGCTGGAGCGCAGCCAGGTTTCCAAAGGCTGGACATCATTCAGCCAAAGTGCATCCTTCAGAGCATCTCTGGGGCAGACATTCAGCCTGTTAGCCATAATATCCCTAGAAGATTTCAGACATACGATTCTTGCTCGTTTTTCAAATGTGCTTCGCATTTAGTCTGAAGGAGAAAAATACAAATTATTCCATTCTCCAGGAGAATGTTACAAAACTGGTCACCCTTCCAGACCCATTTCATGTTTCTTTGCACTTTTTTGTTAAAAGTGGGAGAAATAGAATGTAAGAAAAAAGGGCTGCATCTGATTTCCACTCATCTGAGAGGGTATGTTTCAAACGTTGCACAGCATTTTCTAACAGAATTAATAGAACAAACTGGTATTTTTTTTGCATTCATCTTAAGAATTTATTGCCAGTGCCAAGTGATAACTTGGACATGGATTAGGATCCATCAGCATCAGGAAAGAAATTCAAAAGGGTGGGTGGGAGATTTTGAAGGGCAATTGAGATTTATAATATGTGATCTATAAATTGTGATTTATACTCTGCAATTTATAAACTGCGATTTACAATCTGTGACTATTCCTTTATTTTGCACTTCGTTTGCTCAGGTATCTTCATCGTGTTCACTCCAAACTCAGTGCAGGTCACAAAGCCATTTGTTTGTTTGTAGGATTTGCTGAAAAGGTCTAAGTGGAAACAGCATTTTGGCGCTTACGAATGATGACATGAGACCCTCAGAGCTCGTGCAATGGAAGAACTTCAAAGGGAGCAGGGCAAAAGCATGAGCACAGCTCTCTCTGTGCTGAGATTCGCAGTTTCCCCGTGGCTGCAGCAGCCCCCAGCCGAGGGCTGAGACTCAATTTCATCCTGAGCTCCTGTTCCTTTTCCTGGGAGACTGTGGGGGATGGAAGAGATTCCCTAAAAGATGCCCCAGCCCAGAGAGGGATTCCTGCAGCAGAGCTTCCCTGCCCCCTCAGGGGACTGCACTGCCTGGGCTGAGGTGGGCACGGGGAGGGAGATGCTCAGTGACTCCCAGGCAGCAGGACAAGAGGACACAGCCTTGAGCTGCACCAGGGGAGGGTTAGGCTGGACATTCAGGAGAAGTTCTTCCCAGAAAGGGTGGCTGGGCAGTGGAATGGCGAAAGGGAGGTGGGGGAGTCCCCATCCCCTGAAGGGGTTCAAGGCAAGGCTGGATGTGGCACTCAGTGGGGGACGGGCTGGACTCTGTGATCTCAAAGGTCTTTTCCAGCCCAGCTGATTCGGTGATTCTGTGTCTGCACTGGCTCCCAGGAGCAGCATCTCCTCCCAGCGCAGCCTCACGCAGCACCTGAGGGCCACAGGAGCAGCCCAGCCCGTCCAGAGCCATTCCCACACCCTGAATAGAGCAGCAGCTCGTGGCATGAGCCTTGTGTCCCTAAACGATTTTGTTTGGGTGCACAACACAGTTCTGGCCAGGCTGCAGCCGCTGCCAAGCCTTGCCCTCCGCTCCCAGCACTCAGCTCCAACAAACCCAGTGCCAGTGCTGTTGGAAAGAGGATGCCTCAGTGCAGCACACACATGGACAGGCTCCCTTTAGATTCTGGTTTATATCTGCAGTGAGAACCTTGGCAGCTGTAAAAATATATTTTGGTCTGGTCACTAAGCTAAAGATTTTTTTTTTCCCTCTAATTTCATACACAGTTACTAAAAGAGTCGGGGCTTTTGGCAGTGACATTGCACAGTTCTGTCAGCTAATCCCTCCCCCCATACACAGCTTTAAAAATGATTAATGAAAATCCACCCCGGCCTGTATGATTAATATCTTTAAACAATGTGAAAATGGACATGCTTTCCATTGTTGTCTGCTTTACAATGGGACGCTTCATCAGAATGGAAGAAAGTGGAACGTTAACGGGGCCAGGACATTAATTACTGACATCTGAGACCCCAAACTCAGTAACCAGCTACAAGCACGAGCATCTGGAAGTGACAGACAGATTTTCACAAGGCATTACACCTTATTTATCCCGTGTTAGTTGCTGGATAGATCAGCGTGTCTACAGCAGCTCCTGCATTGTGGCTGAACACAGGGCTCTTCACTCACTGCCTGCGCTCCGGGGCACTGATGGGCAGCAGGCAGGGTTTGATCCTGGGGGGATCTCACAGGATCATCAGGGTGGAAGAGACCTTCAAAATCATCTCCTCCAACCATTGACCAGCACCACCAAAACCACCCCAAAACCATTGCCCCAAGAGCCACATCCAGAGGCCTCTTGTGGCTCCACCACCTCCCTGGGCAACTTATTCCAATGCCTGACCACTCTTCCAGTGAATAGGTTTTTTTCCCCAATATCCAATCTAAACTTTCCCTGGTGTTTCCTCTTGTCCTGTCACTT
Organism: Dasyornis broadbenti; assembly: GCA_013397935.1. Lineage (NCBI taxonomy): Eukaryota > Metazoa > Chordata > Aves > Passeriformes > Dasyornithidae > Dasyornis > Dasyornis broadbenti. The sequence goes on from VZRN01006817.1 coordinate 216,446, forward strand.
GTTCCCTGGGAGAAGAGCCCGACCCCAGCTCTCCACACCCTCCTTAGGCAGCTCAGAGAGGGTGGTGTCCCCTGCTGGGGTCCATCTGCCCTAAAGAGAGGAAAGGATCTTTGTGCAGGAGTTAGCAGGGCTCACCGAAAGAGCTTCACACCAGGCTTGAAGGGAGAAAGGATTAAAACCAGGCTTGCTAGAGAAAAGCCAGGGCATGGCCACCATGATCTGAGGGGTCTTTTCCAACTTAAATGATTCCATTATTCTACAATCAAAAACCCCCAAGTTCTGCCCGTGCCACCAGGCTCAAAGCAAGGTATTGATCTGCAGGGTCTTCCTGTTTCCTCTCTCGTTCCCTGCCACCAGCACAGAGGGGAGCACTGCTCATGCTCCAAGCCCCTCTCCAGTCATCCCAAGGCCCTGAAGTCTCTGGATTGACCTCAGACTTTTTGTAGGAACTTCATTGTTGTCCAGCTGAAACATCAGTAACGAATAACACACCAGCGGCAGAAAAGTGTTAATGAAACCAAACCTTCCCTCTGCAACACACACACACACAAAATGATCAGTTTTATCCTGTTCATTGCATAGGAAATGGTCAGTTGGGTTTTGGGCCACGTTATGTGGGGCAGTCCCAAAGGAGACATTTCTGCTGTGCTGGGCAGGGATTTGTCACCCTGTCCCCTCTTCCTGCGGCGTGCTCAGCCAGGTGGGGATAGGCTGGAGAATTCTGTGTTCTCTCTGCCTGTTGGGAATGCCCGGGGAAGGCAGGGACTGTCATTCCTGCTCCCTCTCGGGCTCTTTCCTCTGGTACAGAGCGCTCTGGCCCCAGCCCTGCTCAGTGCTCACTGGCAGCGTCTCCTTGTCATTACAAAGGCACTTCTGAGGATTTAAATGGGCGTTCTGTAGGCATATCTAGAACTGCACGAGGCTTCTGGAACCCAAAAGAAGACTTTAGCAGCTCACCCCCAGCAGCCACAGCTCTGAGCACACCAGTGAACAAAAGTGCTCAGGTCTGCGCTTCAGGGTGTGCCCAGCAGTGCCCCTATCCTGACAGAGCTCTGCTGCTCAGTCCTGCCTCAACCCCAGGCCGTGTCATGGCCACAGATGGGGCATTTGTCTCCATATTTCACACAAATGGCTCGATTCATTCCGTGATCTCTGAGCAGCGCCTTGAATGATGCTCTGTGTGAGGCTGTGCTCAGGGTGGCTTTCCTTGCCAGCCCGGAGGGGACAGGGTGGCATTGCCCCTGCTCCAACAATGCCTGCATTCCTCTGGGGGCTACAGCGGGGCTGGCTTCAGCTTCTGACAGAGATTTCTCCCCTGCAAGTGTCCAGCTCCTGGAGCTGTCCTGAGAGAGGAAGGTCATTGCCAGCCTTGCTAGCCAGCCTCCTGCACATGACTCGCAGCAATGAAAGATCCATTTAGCTGCAGTCACTGGGGTTTCCTTCCCAGCTGTGAGAGCAGTCACCGCCAGAGATGTGAGTCTGCATCCCCTGAGCAAAGCAGAGAGCTGACCTCTCCCCGGCGGGTGCCCCAGCCTCAGCCCCTGGGCTTTGCACAGTCAGGCCGAAATAATACTTAATAAATGTAAGGCGTGGTCCTAATGAGGTCCTTCAGATGGGAAAGGATTGGCAGCTGATTTCAGGAGACTCCCAGGTTCTCATGAAATAAATAACAACAAAAACCCCAATAATAATGAAAAAGACATAATAATAATAAAAAAGAAATAATACTTAATAACAATGAATAGTGAAAAACAGATTAGATAATTTTAAACTCCTAATGCTTAACTTTTTTAAACTGACTGCTATCAGGTGTGCAACATATAAGCTGCACAACTGAAAGTTTCCCTTTCCTGACTTCTTGTGGTTTTAAGATAGCACAGAGGGATGGCTGGAGCTTTAAGGAATCTTTCTTTTTTAACTCCTTGTATTAAAGAAACATTAATATGTCAATGCAGTATTAAGAATATGAGTTAAAAGTCATGCATGGGTCCTGTTCAATCAAACCTGTTGTGTGACAGTGGAATCCTCCTCTTGCCTCCCTGGCTGACCCTTGTTGTCAATTTAGTGACACTCTTGAAAGCCCTGCAGCCAGACAAAGGCAAGAACTTGTACACAACCACCTGGAGAAACTGAGCAGCTCAATCAAGGGCTGAAAATATTGTTCTGATTTTTGTGCTTTTGCACTGGGTGCTCTGGAGTATCCTGAAGAATCAGCACTGAAGGGAACCCAGGTGTGGGGTGTGAATGCATGGGAATGTTGGGAGTTGGCTGCCGCAAGGATGGAGATTCTGCAGCTTGGGGCAGCCAGTCCACCAGACAGCTGGAGGCTGTAGGTCAACATTGAGCTCTGTTTGTTGTTCTTCAGGAAAGACAAATGTCTCTTCCACCAGTATTTTCCTCCTTTAATATCCAGCCATCTGGTACCACAAGAAAATAAAGAACTGTTCAGAGCAGGATCTGTGCAAACAACAGATAAAGCAAATGCCAAGCCAAGATGCTTTAGCAGTGCCAACATCTCCAGATCACAAAGGAAGGACTAGGCCAGAGGCAAGGAAATCTGTCTCGTCTTTCCACCACATGACATTCAGAGAAGTAAATGAATCTAGGCACTTTAATGTCATCAGGTTTTTAGGTTTTGAGCATTTGTTGCAGGATGTGCTCTCAGGAAATGAAGAAAACTGAACAAAAGCCCCACAAGATGAGGCTCCCCCTAGACTCACACAAAAATGTGGATCAGGATGTGCTTGTATTTAGAAATGGACTTGTAGGGAACACAATTCATTTTCTCTTGGCTGGCTCACCTGAAATCAAATTGATCCCAAGCAAACTGTCTCAAGTATGAACTCTGACAAATGGTGCAATTGCTCCTCCTGACTCTGGCATTATCATGAATACTCATCACTTCAGGACACTCTGGAATTTGTAAATGAACACACACTGCCGTCCAAAAATTTCAAACCCTTGCTTTCTTTGGACTACACAGAAAAACCGTCTACAGTGTGTGAGGACAAGCTAGTCCTAGAAAATTCTGATCATTTGGGGGCTGAAAGAGTGAAAGTCACTTAAAAGTTCTTTTAACTGAAGATGAAGCTCGAAGTTATGGATAGGGGTAAATTTATCAGTCCTGCTTCTCAGTTTCCTTCAGCTGGACTGGGCTCTCAGGTGTTTGCACTCCATACTTCACCTACAGACCTCTTCCTCTGGGTATCAAAGGGTCCTTGCCACCAGCAGCAGAGTTTAATCTTGGTTTTCCATGTGTGATCTTGGCTCTGTGGGATGGCACCACTTAAGAGCCATTTCTGAGGTACTGATGTCCAGACTCCTGCTAGTTCTTACCAGCTGCTAACTAAGAACACCTTTTCCCGCGATTCACCGAAGGAGCACACTTCTGCCCAAGGCTTCTGGCAACTGGGCCCTTGTCCATATTTTTCAGTGGTTGGGTCACAGTGCAGGAAGCCTTTGGAGAATGAGTCTGAACTGGATGCACACACAGATAACGCTGCTAACAGGTGCTTCCTCTTCAAAGGGCCCGTGTCTGGTGTCCCTTTTTGCTCGATGGTTTGCAGCATGGATTTCTCCAAGGAAGCCTCTTTCCAAGGCCAGTCTGTGTGGAAGCTGTGGGTGACTCAGTGGGGAGCACGCCCAGCTCCGTGTTCCCAAATGTCAGCTCATCCCAACTGCAATTCCCAGGAGAGCAGGGCTGACAGGATGGGCATCTGTTCCAGCACGCTGCCCTTCCCCAAGTGCCCGAGAGGCTCAGCTCCAGTGTCAAACCCTGCCCGAGCCAGGCCTGCAGCTCGCTTCCCCTGCGGCTCTGCCTCTCAGGGTGGGATTAGGGGGCACAGGTGGCACCACCTGCTGCCAGCCCTGCCCCAGACCAGCCCCCAGCAGCTCCCAGACGTGGCTCAGTTGCTGCAGGGGAGGTGGCCAAGGGGACAATGAGCTTCTTGTTTCTGTTGAGCAGCATCACTGCTCAGCCACGGGCTGGCGTTCGGCACAGCTCGCTGGGCTGGGGGCGATCAGGGTGAGCGCCTTTGGCTGTGCCCCTCGGGAAAGGTGTCGGGAAGAGTCCAGGTTTGTGCTGATCTCCAGCAGAGTGGGGCTTTCTGTGTGCTGTGAGACCCACAGTGATGGGAAACACTGCAGCTCTGTCCCAGCCTCTCAGCTCTGTCCCATCCACTGCAGCTCTGTCCCAGCCCCTGCAGCTCTGTCCCATCCACTGCAGCTCTGTCCCAGCCCCTGCAGCTCTGTCCCATCCACTGCAGCTCTGTCCCAGCCCCTGCAGCTCTGTCCCATCCACTGCAGCTCTGTCCCAGCCCCTGCAGCTCTGTCCCATCCACTGCAGCTCTGTCCCAGCCCCGGCAGCTCTGTCCCAGCCTCTCAGCTCTGTCCCAGCCCCTGCAGCCCATGCTGGATATCAGCATTTGTCCCTCTCACTGAACAGTGTCCAGCTCAGGGAGGTCTGTGTGCACTTCTGAAGGCTCAACAAAAGATAACTGAGAGAGGCAAGCTATTCTCACTCCTTCCCTGGGCGGGAGTTTTCACTGCCACTGGGAAAATTTAGATAAGCTTGGAAACTCCTACTCTCATCCAGGAGGAAACTGAAGGCTTTAGATGGGCAAGAAAGAGCTTTTCCATCCCACCAAGCTTTTTTCAAGCTTCCATAAGTTTCCCTCATTCATGCTGAGATGAAACTGAGACCTTTTGAGAAATGTTGTGTGTCAAAAAAGGAAAGCCAGACCCCAGAATAATCAGCAGGTCTGAAATTGAGGCTGGCAGCTGGGACATGGGAGGCCCAGTTCAGCTCCCCATGTCCCCAGCCTGCAGGGGAGCTGAGGTCCCCAGTGGTTCTTAGCTGGCAACCCAGCAGGAAGCTTGTTTTTCCAGAGCATCCCTCAGAGGTGGCCTCTAGGTCCCCAGTCCCCCTGCAAAGTGGCAGAAAGCTGGGATTTCAGGGCAGCTGCTTCTGCCAAGAGAGCTGCAAAGGGATGGCAGCTCTTGCACCCCGTTATCTCCGGGAAATGTGCCTGTAAATGAAGTCAGCCCTAAGGTCTGGATGCACCTCTGATTCCTGGATTAGAAAAGGGCATTAGCAAAGAGAAAAGTCAGCAAAATGTTCTGCCCACTTGAAAATGGCAGATTTGAAAGCACCATCTTTGTTGCTGGTCCTCCCCTTCACGGCATAAAATATCAATGGGTCCAAGAGAGCACAGGGGAATCAGCAGAGTCTAAACATGGCTGAGAAAAGAACAGGAAAAAAGGTGTGCAGCTCATTGGTTTAATGGGATTTCAGCAGGCCAAGTGAACATCACAATCAGGCATGTGCATTTTGCTGTGTCCCAGGACAGGCACCCGCAGGAGGCAGTCACAGGGATGCAGATGGCATGGCTGGGGTTCTAGATTGTTTCCCAGTGGTTTGGAACATCTTCCCCTTCCAGGCCACTGCCTGTGCCTTTTGATTTCATCATAAATGAAAGCACAAGCATTCGCCAGGGCCCCGTAGGCTCGGAAGGTGGATAGAGGAAATCCTCTGATATTCAAAGCATTCAAGAATAAATCAAATCGATTTTTCTAAATTAATGATGACTTATGAATAGAAATGATAAGAGTTAGCTTCTCTGGAGGCCTGTGACAGTAGTAAAACTGGTACCACAAAAGAATAAAAATCAAAAAGGGCCAGCTTGCTCCTTCAAAACATCACCCCATCAGTGGGTTTGAGGGACATTGATCCCATTTGAGTCTGCCCCTATTCCCTGTCCATCAGAGACTCCAGGCTCATTTAGCCCTGCTCCAGGCCAGCTGCACACGTGGCTGAGAGGTCTCTTAGATTCCAGCATCTGGGTTCCAACGCTGCTGCACGACTTTCCCATTAAAGAGTGGGGATAAGTCCAGCTCCTCTGCTGGGAGGGCCTGGCCTTTGCTGGCCACTCCCTGGCAGAGCAGGACAAGCCATGTCTTGCCTTCTTTGGAAAGCCCAGCCATCCTCAGGCACAACAGGGTGAAATAAGGACACTTTGCTTTATCTTTAAATTTCCTTGTTTTCTTGGGCAGCGGCCAGACCCTTTGTTTTTTGAATATAGTTGTTTGTGGTTTAATTTCCTCTGGGTTTTGTTTTTTTGGCTCTGTTGTTTTTTGGTTTTTGTTTTTTTCTTTTTTAAGTATTATTGTACCAGCAAAGACTCAGCTGATCCCTGGAATCATATGAGAAGAAGGACAAGATGTGGTGCAAAATGTGGATCGAACTAAACGACTTTCCCGTGAGATCTTACAAGGTTATACAGCAGATCTCACACAACTGGGAAATTACTGTGTGCCACCACCACAGGCTGTCCTTCATGGCACTGATGGTTAGAGCTGTGCAGGTAAAAGCCAGAGGAAACAGGCTGCTGTCTGTGTGCCCTTGCTCTGCCAGAACAGGGCAGCACCCTGAGGACTGCCTGAGCTGCAGCCCTCAGACGTGTCCAGGGGAGTCCATGCTTGCTCCTGATCCTCTGTTGAGTCATTGAGGGTGAGGTCTTTCCTTGGAAAAGACCCTGCACACAGATCCTCAGAAATCAATCATGGGAATATCCGAGCCAGGCTGCAGCTGCTTCAATCTTATCAATGTCTGTCCGTGTGTGCAGGGAGGGGTCAGAGCATGGACCAGGCTCTTCTCAGTGGTGCCAGTAGCAGGACAAGAGGAACGGGCAGGAGCTGAGCCCAGGGAGTTCCACCTGGACATGAGGCAGAACTTCTGTCCTCGACAGTGCCCAGCCCTGAACAGATTGTCCAGAGATGGTGTGGAGTCTCCTCACTGGGGATATTCCAGACCCATCTGGACACAATCCTGTGCTGTGTGCTCTGGGATGGCCCTGCTGGAGCAGGGAGGTGGCACCAGATGAGGTTCCCTTCCAGCCTGACCCATCCTGGGATCCTGTGAAGCCTTGACCACCTTGTTCCACCCTGCACCTTCTGCTGCTCAACAGTTCAGAGGCCATGCCACGGAGCAGCTCAGGGGATGGATCCTGCTGAGTAATAACCATTTTTGTGTTCTGAACTATCTTTAACTTGCATCAGTTTCCTCTATCCATTCCCTGCGTGGCCACACAGCTACATTGGCCCAGAGTGTGACAAGCAGAAAAAAGTGCCCACAAGTGCAGGAGCAGGGAAAAAGAACTGCTGGAGTTGTTTCAAGAAGTTTTCATGCTGAACGTTCACTTCAGCCTCGGAAAGGATCTGATTTTAAATGGCATCCAGTGGCACACCTCATTAGCAGGCAAAGCCATTGTCATTTACACAAGAAAATCATCATAAAATGGTCATTTGCATCTGCACATGTATCAAAACATGCTTCACTGGCATAGCTGTACGAGTGAGTTGTGTCCTGTTGAGGGCAGATAGTTTTGAAAAAGATTCAAGTGTGACATGCAAAAGTCAACTCTGATTATCTCAAGAGAAATCAAACAGAAGGACAAAAAGAAAACCTCTGACAAAGAAACTTCATTAGAGCATTCCTCTCAGTCAGTTTTACAAACTGATGGCCCTGCACCACGGGCCTAGGGAAGGCAAAAACTGCCATGGATCTCAAAGAGAAGTGTTACAGAAGTTCAGTTTACAAGAGCCATGCCAGAACAATATGAAAATCGCTTTTCCCACCACTGAAATGCAGCCACCTCCAGCATGGGATCTGCCAGATTTTTAACAGCTCGCAACTTGGGCCAGAGAAGACATTTCCTTCGCACAGCTGGGATTACTGTGCAAACAAGACATTGTTACACAAAGTGGGAACACTGTGCCCTCCCCATCTGTGCAGACGTGAGACACAGAGGGAGCCCAAGCCCTCCAGCTCTGCGAATGGAAGCTGCTCCAGTGACGCGGGGTTGCCCCTCCTGTGTAAAGGCAAATCACCCTGGCTTCTGGGCAAGAAAAGGTTTGCAGGTTTGCTGTCCCCACTGAACCAAGGTGCTGCCATTGTGCAACCCCTTTCCCACAGGCCTGCTCCTTCTAGGAAGGAAGCCAAGTTGCATTTGGAGGTGTTAAGATCTAAATCCTGGGGGGGAAACCTGAGAGCAGAGAAGGGGGCCAGCCTTTGTGGATGGACAGCATCCAGACAAAAAAAAATGCCAGGTATTGCTGAGAAAGAAAAAGCCTGGGTTTGGCAATCCTGGCTGTCCTCTGGGTGTCTGTGCCTCTGTTAAACACAGCTGCATTGCTGCACCAGGGCAGCAGGTGACTTTTTGTTTCCCCATTGGTATCAAAATGTTCCCGAGCTGGAGATGGGTCTGTGCCCCTGAGGGTCCCACAGTCCTCCAGGAGACACATTCCCATTGCCACCTCCCTCAACAGCCCTGCCAACCCAGCCCAGGCTGCCTGCACCTGAGGGGGTCAGAGGGGCTGAGCCCCTGGCAGTGACAGCAACCCCTCTGCTTGCCCAGGGCACATCTCTGCTCCTTCAGCCTTCAACATCTCCCCTCTCAAAGGTGGGAGCATGGAATTTCTGCTTTCAGTAAAATCACACCAAGTCCTCCTGCTAGCATTTCACCAGCAAGTGATGCCCACCCTCCTTTTCTCCTTTTTTCTTCTGCTTCTCTCCTCTTCCTCCTCTTTCCTCCTCAACTATCTACAAGGAGCTTCTGCTCTTTTTCCTGGGAAGCAGTGAGGAAATTAAATACCTGTGAGTTGCAGCCGGCAGCGTTGCGTGAACTGTTTTTCCCGAGAGAGAAAAGCTCCACCAGGCCTATCCAGCAACTAGGCATTTTCTCCATGCACCCATGTGTGTCTGCATGTGCTGATGTGCATTTCCTGATAACTGCCTGCACTAGGCAGATGCCCTTTGCCAGCGTAACCCTCCTTGATCCATTGAATTGCTACAGAAGCCAGATGAATTCATGTTTTCCTCAGTGGAGCAATCGAAACTGAGCCCAAGAGGTACTGAGATTTTTTGGTGGAAAAACACAGGCTTTTGAAGCCTCCCAGCCTAGAAAATGCCCTGGCCGCTTGGGAGAGCTGCTCAGAGCAGTGCAAAGTCATCATCCCCTTGCAGGAAATGTGTTCTTTTCTTTCCGGGGAGGGGAAAGGAGAAATGTGTGCTGTGCTCAGGATTAACCCTGCCCACACTGCCCAGGCTGGGCTGGGCTGGGCTTGGCAGGGCCCTGGGCTGTGCCCCCAGAGCTGCTTGGGCTGCCCTCCTCTCCTGCTGCCCAAAGGCCTCTCCCCAGCGCGGTGTGGCACCGGGATGGATGCCCCGAGCCTCAGCAAGGCTCTGTTTCCAGGGAATGGGGTGGCACATTCCCAAGCCATGCCGCATCCACGCCTCCATGCAGGCAGGGCAGGGCAGGGCTGGGCTGGGCCCCGGTGATTTTAACCAAAGCTGCCAGGTTTAACAGCAACACTGCCGTGGGGCAGGTGCAGGGCCCATCCTGTGTCCCTGCCCTGCACTTTGGAAGAGCAAAAGCTCCTTCAGAAAAGCCCAGACGAAGAGGGACAGAGGCTCTGCAGTGAGGTTCTGGTTTTCTGGTGTCTCGATGTAAATACAAGGCAGGGCTTGCAGAAGGCACAGAGCAGGACAGAACATTTGGCTTTGCAGGGCTCTCGGCACAGCTGAATTCTCCTCCATCCTCATCCTCCTGCAGCCAGACTCGCTGATGGGACAGGAGCTGGAACGGAGCCTCTTCTCCCAGTGTTTGCTTCCCCACGCCTCCCAGGCTTCTTTGTTTCAAGCCAAAGGTTCCAGTGAATCAAAGTTAATATTTGCCCAGCATTTCCACTCTATGAAGCGCCCATACAAAGCACGGAAGTATGGGAATTAAAAGGTGGCACGTCCTTGCCTCGTCTGAACACCATGTAACTTCTCACTAGGAAGGTGGAAGAAGAAAGGTGACAGCTGGGGATATTTCTTGATTTCCTAGGGATTTCTCCAGCTCCCCTGACATTTTTTAATCTCCTTTTTTTTCCCAAGCTATGTATCTCTTTCATCCCTTCACATTCTATCTCTCTTTTTTTCTTCTTCAGTGACCCGTAAATATATTGGTAAACACGGGGTCAATTGCAGAGCTATCAGGAAAGGTGGGAAGGAGATAAGTGACATGTTAATCATCTCCCGGGGTTTAGCTGCACCCTGTGGAAAACTGTTGCTTCTGCTTAGAAAGCCGGCAAGTGGAGACCCAATTTCAGGTTTTCAGAGATGTCCAGTCTCCTTTGTGAGGAAGCAGGCAGTAAGAAACCCAGAGAGATGAGTCCTTGCTTGAGTTTAATTGTCAAGGAAACCATACTGCATCCCCGGGCTCTGGGGGCTGTTTGGCTTTTCCCCATCTCTGCAGCCCTGCCTAAGCCATGTTTTGTGGGCAGCCTCCCCACACCGGGTTTGTTTTCTTTTGGCAGCCCCAATCCTGCTGGCTGACCAGGGAGCCTGGGCCCCTTTATTTGTACTAAAATGGCAGAGGGGGAAGGGAGGGGAGGGAATTTGCATCAATGGTAAATCACGATAAACCCTCCCTGTTATTCCTGCCTTGTGCACGTTGTCCTGCAAACCCTGACGGGCTGGGGGCACCCAACCCCAAGGAGCCCCCGGGCTCCACAAAGCCCCAGCTTTGCAAAGCCACCATCCCTGAGCCCTGCCTGCTCCCACAGGTGGCCAGATCCAATTTTAGCTGAATGCAGGGGATGGCCAGGCAGCTCGGAGGAGCTGGCAGAGCTGCAAGTGCGGAACAGCCCCAAACATTTTTGTTGGAGAACTCGGTTGTTTTAGTCGGAGCTTTGAGTCCATTCAGCAGAGCTCAGTGCCCGGCAGAATCAGGCCTATCTTTTCAAGAGCAGTGTGTTTTGCCAGCATTTCATGGTCAGTGTGTACAGAGGGGAGGGAAAAAAAATAAAAGGGAAATCCTGCAGTAGGGTGAAATGCAAAGAGAGACTATTACCAAAATATGTAGTGATGTGGGATTTTCTGGGGGGGCGGCTGTGTGTTGATTTTTGTTTTGAACGTTGAAGAAATAAACTGAGCAAGCTGTTTACCACATGAAACAAAGCCGGGCTGGGATATTTTCAGGCCACTAAACTTGGATTTCAGACAGCCAGCTTGGATTGACAAACTGGATGAGCTACAGCCGATTGGCATGGAGAAGGGAGCAAAATATGCATCTGTCCTGGTGCCAACTTAGGCTAGGCTGCTGTTTTGTTTGGTGTCTAGAGAGCTGGTTTTCGTAATTAAACCAGCCTTCAAACCCTTTTTAAATAAAGCTGAAGAAAAGAGGAACTGAAAGGGATTCCTCTCGAGCGTATGCACACTGCTCTAGCAACTCCTGCAGCGGCTTCTGTGCAGTCCCTGAAAATGTTTCTTTTCTTTTTTTTCCTTTTTTTTTTCCTTTTTTTTTATACTTCCCTAGAAATACACACACACACTGCACAGCATGCAGAGCATGGCAGGACAGGGACAGAGAGGAGCTGCCGCCCTGGGCTGAGCCAGGGGAGCGCATCCATCCACTCTTCCTCAGGGAATTTCATCCTCAAAATCCCAGGGTCTCCCCCACTTGTTCGGCAGCAGCAGGGCAGCGTACCTGTGCACAACCATTGCAAACTGGATGGGCTACAAGATGTTCTGTTGTAGCAGGACAGGACTGGGGGCAAGGAGTGCCTTGTTTGGGTTTTTTCCCTTTGTTTTTTGTGTCCTGTCCCCCCTCTCCGCCACACACACACACCCTGCCGAGTCACTTGGATTCTCCTCGCCTGGTGCCGTGTGAATCGAACCCTAAACATCACCCCTGACGCAGAGAGCAGAGCTCTGCCTGGGGCAGGATTGAGCCACACTCAGAATTCTGTCAGGCAAATGAAAATGTCGTTTTAAACCCTCAACAGCAGTGGGGAAACGGTGGCCGGTTGCTGGAGCCTGAGTGGGAAGGGCAGGCAAGGAATTGGTGCCCATCCAGGTGGGTGGGAGCTTGGGCACCCCCCAGGTGTCCCAGACCCTTCTCCCAGCCTTGCAGGTGTGGCAAAGGAGTTTTTGCCTCTCTAAAAAGTGCACAAATCTGGTGTAATTGCACACTGTGTCATGCCATGCTGTTGGTTTAAGTCACAGACGCTTGGGATCCAGGCTTTTACTTGCACTTGCTGCTGAGCTGATTTAAAATAAAAAAGCAATTATGAATGGAACAGTGGAGCAGGGGGTGTTCCCTTCTCTTTATCAGCTTTCTTCCTTTTTAATAAAAACTTGAAACTAACTTTTTTTAACTCCTTAGAAAAGGAGTTAAAATGTTAAAAATTGGTTAAAATACACACACTTCTCGTAAAGGAATTTTTAAAAATCACAGACTGGAAATTTAGGGTGTTAGCTTTGCTTTAAAAAGGAAAGAGGAAAATTCTGAATCCCTTTTGTATCACTAAAAAAAAAAAAATCATTAAGCAGTATAGTTTAGTCAAAACCACTTACAGAAACATTTTTCAGCCCTTCTGTTATTTTAGGATTGCATATCCAGAGCTGGGTGATTTACCATCTCCAATGACTAGCATGTATGAAAAAAGTTAAGCAGCAAAACAAACTCTCATTAAGTCCCTTGCAGAGACATTCTTTGCAAAGACCTAGGAAATGGTTTAGTGAAAATCACCAGCTGAATTTCTCATCCCAGAATTTTGGTCACGAGGAACGCAGGTGGAATCTCTGAGGATGAAGCCCAGTTAAAATCAGTTTTGAGGGTCAGCATTCACAGCAATCTGGGGAACTCTGAGAGCTGGGATTTGCTTGGTGCTGTCTCCAAACCTCCCTGCCATGCCTGACAGCAGTGAGCGCTGGGAGCTGGCTTTCAGAACAAACAATCTGATTTCCCAGCAAACCACCTCACTCTGGGAGGGGCAGCCCATTGAACAGGGCTTGCCCCTTGCTTTCAGAAATGCTGCACCTCTACTTTCTCAGTGTGGAGTGATTTTCCTGCTGGCCTGTTTCCACCTCGGGGGTTTTTCTCACTCCCCACTCACACAGATCTACCAAAGTCCAGTTCCTCTCTCAGCAGTCTGGGCTTCTTCTGCTGCAGCAAAATGGCAGGAGCCTGTGCCAGGTGCTGGGAACGTCTGGATTGAGGAGGATGGCAGGGCAGCTCTGGCTGAGAAGCTTGGCGAAAATAATAACTCACAAATTGCTGGCAACACTCCAAGTGAGCACTGACTGTTGTCAGAGCTGAGCTTTCCTGAAATGTCCACGCTCCTGATGTGAGAGGTGAGCTGCAGCCTCGCCAGGGACACCACTGCCATGGGAACCTCAGCCTTGAATGGACCGGGTCGGAATGTTGGCACTGCCGGTATTTAGTCTGGGACATATTTAGGAAGGGAAGGATGGTAGTGAGGAGCTGGTGGGATGTCCCCAGACATCCTTCCCATCCTGGGGAATTACCAGCATTCGAGTGAGCACTCTGGTCACCTCAGACGCTGTGCTAGTGTGTGAGGAGGGGCAGTCTGGAGTGTAAAATGACCCAGATGGATGGCAGGGCTGGGAGTGAAGATGGAAACGGCCTTGCAGCCTCACCTGAGCCACAGCCTGAGCTGCCACGGAGGGGGCTTTGCCCAAATCCGTGTGCTGGTGCTCCCAGAGACGCTGTGCTCCCCCAGGCAGGAGCCCTGCTCAGCACAGAGCCCTCCTAGCCCAGCCTGACCTCAGCGCAGCAGCATTTCCTGCTGACCTTCCAAACGTGGGGTTCCTTTAGAGCCAGAACACTCTTCCCTGCTTTTGGCTGCTTTTCTCTGAAGCCCCATCGAGTGTGGAAGCCCAGCTCCCAGCCCAGCCCAACCACACTCCCTGGGGTGGCTGCACTTGTCCCAGAGCTGCACTGAGCCCCTGCAGCTGCCCCTGGCCACTGCCCCTCCATCAGCCCCTTGTCACTGGCCTGGGAGGGGCAGGAAGTGGCCACAGAGAGAGGAAAAGAGAGAGAGGGACAGAAAAACCCCATACGCAGCCATTGGTGCCAGGGCAAAGCTGGCTTCCTGCAGTCCCTGCCTGAAAAAATCTGTGCAGATAAACCCTTGTGATGTGCTCATGGTGAGCGCTGCACAAATCGATGGACTCATGTGCTTTTGAGAATTCCATATTAGGGGTTTTCCCCACAGGAAATGTATCTGTGGACACTTTTTAAGTGAATGGCAGGGGGTGCAAATAGAAGCTTCTGTGTGCCTGCACTGAGCACACCACGGAGCATTTTGCTCACAGAAAGACCAGTTTCTGCATAAAATAGCCCAGAGATAACACATTTCACAGAGCAAGGACCATTTCTGTTCCCTTCACAATCCTTTGGCTGGCATGCTTGAAAATAGCAGGCGTCTCACAATCAGCAGCACCTCTTGGCACTGAAACGTCCTCAACCCAACCAAAACTCCTTTTTTTGATGATCAGTTGGACAACTCTAAACTTGTGGGAACTGTTCTGATGTCCTGCCAGGAACAGATAGTTTTTCTTTCCTTGCTGATCTCTTTGATATTGTATTGGGATATCAAGATTTTTTTCTCTCTGGAGGGCTTTGAGAAAAACAGGTCTTGTTTTTGGACTCTCACAATGTGTCCTTCAGGGATTAAAATAAAAGTTGTTTATAATCTATTGCTTCCTGCATTGAAGGGGCTCACAGAGCCTGCCAGAAAACACTGTACTCACTTGCTATTGCCACTGTGGGGTTTTTTGCCTTGTGGTTTCACCTAAGGCCAGGCTGCAGAATCAACAGCCATGGCTAATGGCAAATTATTGAGCGTTATCTCAGGATTAACTCGTTCCTGTGTACAGGAGAAGTTGTCCTCAGCAATATTGAAGAGGTGCTGTTTCTGGTGTTTTGCTTCCCCGGTTGTCATGAAGCTCTCGCTTTTCCTCTCCGCACAACCCCCCAAGAACTGGAACTGCTCAATTTCAGAAATCTGGTGTAAATCAGCTGATGGCAGCAGACAGCAGACTTGTTTGCAGGCTCAATGGGCCATTATCTGAAAGGATAACAAGAGTAATCCAAAGCCAGTAGATGAATCAGCAATATGAAATCAACTTTTCTACCACCAAAAACAAAGAAGCGATTCACAGTAGATCAGTGGGGATGTGCCAGAGGCTTTGAACTTAAACAAATAATAGCAGCTGTAAAGTGTAATTTTTTTCATTATTAAAAATGCCCCATTTTTCCCAAAGCATCAGTATGTCCACCATAATCTTTCCTTTTCCAGACAATGAGTAGTCCTGGTATCAATTTTGGATGATGTGAACCATAACCCTTAAAATCCATAAGTGACTGCTCACATCTGTATGACTTCCCCTCACTTGAAAGGGCCAGAAATGCAAATTAATTAATCCACAGGATGAGCTTGATGCAGAAAAATGTTGTTTACTTCGGTATGTTTTGAACAGTTCATGGCTACCCCCTGCTCTGAAAAAAAAAGAAAAAAAAAGGCAAAAGCCATATGACACCAGAGAAAAAATTTCAAGACCTTTCAGCAACTACTGGAATTAACCTGATGAACCCAAGCCTTGCCACAGGCAAGGTAAACAAATTGACCCTATGACTTCCACAGAGCTTTGCTGTGCATGGAAGTGGAGGATCACTGGCGTCAGGAGCTCCGACGAGAAAACTGAGGCTCTGTTTGCCTGCACAACAGTTCTCTTCAAAAGGGGAGGAAGAAATGAAATGGCATTAAATAATCAGCACAGTGAGGGCATCTCCATTTCAATCTACAAATCTGCCTGAGTTGCTTTGACTTTGTCTTTGCAGCAGAATTTTTCTGGGCCTGGCATCCTTGAGTTTAAGCCTTCAAAGTCTGGAGCAGTGCTTGAGTTTAACCCTGCAGCGGTGCCAAAAACCTTTTGGGGCTGCATTAGGTGGGGAGCTCTTCTCTGAAGCCACATCCCACAGACCTGAGTATTGTCCTGAGGTGTTTGCCAGGCTTTTGTGGGATTCTTGCCTTTGCCCCTTGATCTGTCTGCAAAAGTCTGGTAAAGCAGAAGTCTCTGTTTGGTTGTGAGTGCCCAGCTCTCTCCAGCGAGTGCCCAGCTGTTCCAGCTGTTTGCTTTCATGCATCTCTCCAGACGTGAGCACGGGCTGGGTGATGATTTGACTGGAGGCCACCTCAGCCCTGCCCTGTACCCTTGGCAGAGCAGAGCTCAGCAGCTCAGCCAGGCTGAGCCTGGCCTGGCTCTCCCCAGCTGTGGCCACCCCAGTGCTGGCTCGCTCTGGACCACAGCAGCACCCCCAGAGCAGCAGCGCTGTGTCAGGCTGCACCTCTGTGCTCATCAGCTGGGACTCCAGAAGCTTTGGAAGCCCCAGGACACTTCAGAGGGATAAGAAGCTCCGAAGGGGCTGCCATTCCCCACGGGAATGTGGCTATCCCGGTTGGTGGTCAGGCTGTCTGGTGCTGGCCAAGTGCCCCGTGCTGTGCAGCCAGGATGACCCGTGAGGCAGCTATGGCTGTGGGTTTTGGCAGCGTGTGGGGCTGAGGTAACGCAGGAAGAGGCAGAATGGCGTTCCTGGAGAGTGCTGGAGCAGCTGACAGCACGGGTGCGTCCAACATTTGTCTCCCACCACTCAAAGCATGTCTGAAGCAGCAAGGACAGTAAAAAGGTCATTATTGCAGGCAGAACCCGAGCCCCAGTCGAGAGCCACATTCCTGATGCAAGGTTCTCTGGTGGAGAGGGGCATTTCAGAGCATTCTGGCATCTATTCACTCCTGCAGGAGGAGATTCCTCTCTCCTCTGAGCTGTGACCGTCTGCATCTGTTGCTGCTCTGTAGCTGTCCTGACTCCTGAAGCCACCCTTTGAACGAGAATCCGGTTCAGCTGCACCCTGAAGGGAGGTGGCAATGGTGCCCATGGAAAGGAATAAATGCAAACCCCACAAACGGTACCATGGCTGTGGGCTGTACACTCAGCCAGCTGGAAAAGCCACGCTTCTCTCTCCTGCCTCCTCTGGGACCCCCCCTGCCTTTTGTGTACAAAAGCTTTCACCACATGCTGTTTTGCCACGCGTAAATATTCACTTTTTTCTCCTGCTTGTGTTTTTGTTGCACTCCCTGTGTTGGTTTTCCAATATTAATGCCCCTCAGTCACACTGGAGTTGGCCAGGTTTCTTCTCTGTGTTTTTCTCCTCTCCCCAGAGGGTTTGTGGAGAACAGAGCAGGGAGGGAAGTACAGCCTTCATCAAGCAGGAGGCTGAGTGAGCTTCCACAAGGTAAAATCATCGTATAAAACCGATATTTTAGGCCGTGATAGGGAGGGGTTTGTTCCATAGGCTGGAGTTACCTTCAGGAAAGAATCTTCCCATTGTATACAAAGCCCATCCAACTTCTGAGAGAAGAGGGCTTTTTGAAAAATGCATTTCATCACACAATATTTACATTTGCTTTACACTGTTACAAGCTTATTTGGCAGCCAAGACTTTCGGTTAGTTCTGTTTTTCTTCTTTTTTTTTGAAAGCTGAAAAGATCCTGTCAGATTTGGAAGGGCCAGGAGCTGACCTGTTGTCTCTATTTGCCAAGTCGGTGTGAATTCCTTGCGTGGGATATTTTCACAAACGAATGCCTCAGTAAAGCTGGTTTAAAAGGACAAAGAAAAAATGAAATGAAATGATAAAATAAAATAGTAAAATAAAAGAAATAAAACTAGAAGTGGCTGGAGCCCACCACCTGGCAGTACAAACATGTGCAGCTGAGCAGAGGGTGAGCAGCCCCGTGGAGAAAATCCTCTGGGCACTCCAAGGCAATGAGTAACCTCAGCCACAAGCCATGAGTCAGCCCCCCTCTGCCAAATTATAAGGGGGAGGTTGGTTTAAGTGTCCTTAGGCTTTAAAAAATAATAATACATGTGGGGTTTTCTTTTTTGCCCGCCTTTCTGATGTTTGGACCCTTGACTCTGCGTTCTGCTCATGGTTTCCCGTTTCTCTCAAAATTACTTTTTTTTTTTTAACTGAAAACTGAGGTTCTCGTCTGATCACTTCACTCCAGGAGCTGGGGCTTTACAAACAATAAATATCACAAGCCTGGCAAGGAGCTCTGCGAGCTCGTGTTGGTGATTGCTGCAATAACAAGCTCGGGTGTTTACACAGCGTTGAAAATAGTGAAAAAACAAGCTTCAGTTTCAAGATATAAATCTTCCCCATTGTGAGAAACAGCTTCAGAGAGCTGTTTGTTTTAATTAATAATTGCAGAATGGTGAATAATTGGGACAAAATAACTGGCCCAAACCTTCACCTAAATCCCAGAGGCAAAAAATGGAAAACAAAACCGGACATTCCAAACTTCTTTTAAGGTATGAAACTTCCAGCTAGCTTGTGGATAAACATTTTCAAGTAAGGACTTATAGCTGGACCCCTGAACTCAGTTTCAATGAAGAGCCCTGATTTTAAATCTGGCTGGTCATTTAAGATCCTATATATAGATTTAGGAAATCTAACTTAGGGCTTCATTTTGAAAAAGTATACCTTGGCCTTTCTCATAACTGTATTTTTATATTCATATATATATATATATATATATATATATAAAATGAGAGAGGAGTATGCTTCTCTAAAATTCCTGGCTTCGGGCCTTGGCTTGGCAGTGAAAAGAATGTGCGAGGAGGTTGATGAAAAATAAATCTTTGCATTCCTCTAGCACCTTTCACCTGGGAATCTCAAAGCAGCTTACACCGAGGAAGAGCCATGCCCTTTTGGCCCTGCTCAGCCCTGGAGGAACCTGCAGCATGGAGTGCTCTGGGGACTCGTCCCAGGCTGTCACAGTGGCTTTTCTGACCTGACCCAAGCTGAGGAGGGCACTCAGTCTCCTCCTCTGTCCCTCCCTCCCCATCACCTTCCTCCTGCTGCCACCCTGGCTGCTGAAATCCAGTGTGGCTGATCCTGCTGCTCATCCTGCTGCTGATCCTGCCGCTGCCCTCAGCACCTCCATTTCTCCGCTCATTTCTTGCATCCCATCTCCCTGTGTGTTCTGGAAAACACAGCCCTGACCCCAAGGAGCCGATGGGGTAACTAAACACGATTTTGTGTGTGGGTGAGAGGGACGCAAAGGGAAGCGTTGTCTTGCCAGCAGCCCCGAATCGCTCTGCTTACGTGCTTTGTGTCTTTCCCTCGTTCTTTATCTGTTTTGTTTATTTAGATTATTCACTCTTCAGGCTGGGAATCCTGCCTGCTGCTCCTGCCTTTACAACACCTACCACAGTGCGGCCCCAGAGGTGGCTGGAGCCCCGCGCTGCTACCACAGCACAAACAATAATAAATAAAGCCAGGCCTGTGAAGAGATTATAATTAGAGCTGTGCAAATCTCAGCAGTTTTGGTCTGCATCGGTTCCTCCCTGCTGAGTCTACATTGTGTTTTGGATTTGTATGCAAAAACACCCAAAGCAGAACTCCCAAAGTGCCAAGTGTGGCCGGGTCCAGGCTCAAAATCGTGCACATACCAGGGAGTTTTTAAAGGTTCCTCCTTGAAATTATGGATCTGCTCAGTCCAGGTTTACTGAAAGGTTCTTGAACCTTTGCAGACTTCGGGGGCCAGCAAAAGAGGTCATTACATTTTGGTGTCATTACAAAAGTCTCTCTCAGCTCTGCCTGACGTCCCAAGCACCACACCACGCAGCCCTGAGGCTGACAAGGATTTAATGTACCCCAGCTGCCCCTGCAGATCCTCTCGTGAGCACCACATGTGGCTTCCAAGCAGCCTTTCCCACTGCCACATTCACTGGCCGTGCCCCACTGCTGTGGGTAAACAGAGCCACGTCCAGAATCCTGCTCTGACCCAGGGCACAACCCCGAAACCACGGGGAGCTGAGGAATCCCTGCAGCTCCTGGGGGCTGCCCTGGGAAACGCTGGGCAGGGCTGGGGAACGCAAACCCGGATGTGCAAACCTTCACTGCAAACCTTCACTGCCGCCCCGTCGTGCACGTGGGTCCTGCTCCCCTCCGCCTCCCTGGCCAGGGCTGGGGATGGAGGGGAAGGGCTCAAGAGATCATGAATGTCACAGTGATTCTTGTCTTCTGCAGAAGGGGAAAAATTGGGTTGCATGGCAGAGAAATTATTTGCTTTTACCCAGGCTTGGCACAGTCTGAGTAAATTTTTTTCAAGCGATTCTGGGAGAATTTTTCCTTAATCTTTTTGCAGGACAGAGAATCCACATCCTCATTAACAGTAATTAAAACCTGAGCTCAAATTCCTAGATAAAAAGCAGTTGTGTGCCTTACCATGGACATTTCAGCTGACTGTACCAGATGCAAGGGGAAGAAAAGTGAGGAAACCCCATTTTTTTTTTTATGGGGTGCACAGCGCCTCAGCTGGAGCACAGCAGACTCCTCTTCTTGGGGGTTTTGCTTTTCCCCTCTGCTCCTGTGTGATCTGCAAGCAGTAAAATTGTCACCTCACCATGGAGGAGGAGGCATCCATGGCCCTGGGATCCAGACTGGAGGCAGCTCCAGCAAATAACCCAGGCGTTTTTAAATATGGCTTAGACGTGTAGATTATATTGAGTCAGTAGGTCGAAGTCAGAGTTCATGGTGAGTAAAAGTAAATCAAAAGTTGGATTCGATGATCTTGAAGGTCTTTTCCAACCTTAAAGATTCTACAATTCTATTGAAAGTAGATGTAGCTACTTACTGTAAGCAACTAAATCTGTGGAGCTCTCAGTAGTCACAGGTGTTACCTATTTCATTAATGAATTTTAGCTTATTCCTATTTTATTAATGGATTTTAGCTCTCTGACCTGAAAAACAGACACTTTCCCTCATGGCAGAAAGTTGTGTAAAGATCTCCATGGCTTCCCAGTTCTACCTCTAGAACCTCAACAAAGCCAGTAACCCAAAATCTTAACCGAAATCAACCCGAAGTTGAGTAACCAATAACACAAAATATTAATTAAACTGCAGCACTGGTTTAAAATGTTCTGCTAAATGCTGGGACAGTGAAATCTCACCAGGCCATTCTCATATTCCTGTACCTCCATGTTCATGTTAATACACGTCCCATTTCATTGCTGTACGTTTTCTCTGCAATGATAAATGAAAAAGAAGAAACATGGAGGAGAAAAATTATATATATACACATATATATATAAAATATCCTCTCCCTGGCAGTATTCCCTGAAGGATAAGGCTAAAGAGCTGAAAAAGCGATTGTAGGCAGAGCTGATTTTTTTTTTTCCCCCCTAATTAACAGCACAGTGCCTTGCAACAGAAAATTGAGGCAGGTTTCTGCTGACTTGGCAAGTGCCTCATGAGGAAGAAATCTATCTGGCAATTATGGCTTTGCGTCTCCCGCCCTGTCTCCTGCTGTTTGTGTAAGACACCAGTGCTTCTGCCACGGGCTCCTTCGCACAGCTGTCCTGTCACTGCCAGCTTTCCTAGGTAATCCATCCAGCTCAGCAGAGCTCAAATGAGACACCTCCCTCGCTTTGCTTTAATTAATGCTTTATTGGAGTCTCCCCTGGGGATGTAGCCATGCTGATTTTTCAAAATTCTCGCTTATTTTTCAAGCACAAAAGAAACGGAAAATGTCAGCAGCTGAGATTCTGGATTTGGGAAATCTGCTTTGCTCAGTCTTCTGTTCTCAGTCAGTGCTTTAAAGGTCCATGGACACCTCTTCAGCTACAGAACATATTATGCAATAAATTCTCTAGCTCGGGAAGGAGGAAAAGACAAATCCAGCCACAGTCCTTGTCCCTGCAAGCTCTTCTGCTGCTCTGCACCCACGGGACTGCAGCCACAGGCCGTTCCTGCTCTGGTTTGTGCTGTCCCACCCTACACGCTGCCCAGGCCCTTCCTGGTGCCGAGCAATCCCAGCTCAGGTCATGAACCGTTTCTTGCTGTGGTGTTGTTTTTCCTGCACAGCTCCTGCCGTGGGCTTTGCTGCTCTGGGATCAGATGCTGTGGCTGGGTGTGACTGCACAGACACACAGGCACCCTCAGCACCCGGTCACTGTGGCCCCAAATCTGGATGAGGCACTCCAGAGCCCACCCACTTGCCATGACTTTGTCAAGAACTCATTAAAAATATGTGTGTGGCAGTGCTGATAATCAGGCCTGGAATACGCAGGCAAGCCAGTAAAATCCATCAAATGACAGATCAGCCAGACAGGCTAAAACCAAAGGGTTCAGCAGAGCATGTTTGAGTCAGTCAGAATCAAGTACTGCTACACCCTCAATCAGCACTGCCTGATAATATTTTACTTGCTCTGTGTTTCTGTGTTTTAATGAGGAAACAATGGTGTTTTGTAATCCTGGCTATTTAAATACGTAATGCCCCATTGTGCTGCTGCAGCTTCTCCCCTCAGTCGCCTCGTGTGCGTTGTGCAAAGTCCTGTGGCACCTCCAGAGGCTGTGAGGGTTTCAGTGAGTGTGTGACGGAGAGGCAGCCCCAGAGATTTGTCCCATGCCAAGCAGAGAAGGAAGGAGGGCAGAAGTTTTCACTCCCCCTGTTGAACATCTCGTGGTGTTAAGGCCCAGCTCTCACTCTCCAAGCCCCTCAGCTTCTCCCAAGCTTCCTGCCGGGCTTGCAGTGAGCCAGGGCACAGCAAAGTGAGGGCCCAGTGCCCAGGGCATGCTGTGAGCTTGTTTTTTCTGACCAACCCCGAGGCTGGCTACAGGGTTTGGCTAAAAGGGAATCAGCTGAAAATAAAGGCCCAGACAGTGGCCTGCCAGCGACAGCCTCTGATCTCCAGACAATCATCCTTTTGCTTCCTGGTCACTTTTTTTCTTCCTGGCATGAGCAGCATGTCCAGCCTTGCTCTGCCGTGTCCATGTCAATCCCCAAAGAGCCAACACCAGGAAAGGTAAAGCACCACCACCCTTCTCTCCTCCTGTCCTCCACCAACAGAGACTTGCAGTGGTTGATGGCATGGACTCCACAAGATGGTGATAAGGGAAGACCCTTCATTGCAAAAATCCAGGGTTCTTAACCGGTTGCTTTGTTCTGAGTTCCCAAACTTGTGAGGCACAACAAATGTGTTGAACCAACCCCATCAACCACGACAGGAACACGCATCAGGTGGAACCAAGCAGCAGCCCCACGCTGGGAGCACCCATTGGTTCTAACAATTGTTTCCAGCTCTGTCCCTTGTTTTTCACCTCTGGTTCAGCTGAGCCATTCCCAGAATGCTCTGCTCAGCCCAAGGAGCAGAAGGGAGCGAGGATTTTACAAGGGCAGCAAGACTCTCACTTTGCAAGGTCTTTCTGCTCCGCAACAGGGACTGATCTTCTTTTCCCAACAAAACTTCCTTCCCACAGCCAACATTCCAGCCCTCACATCAGGTTGCTCTTACTTTTTGTTGATTTGTGTCTTCTGTTTTGTTCCAAGACTCAAATCTATCCAATTTCAAGTGATTTCATGTCAGGAAGATAGGGAATGGCAGATGTGATCCACGTGGTTAACAATACTGGTGAGGCTCATCCAGGAAGTGACTTGTCCTCCATGCACAAAGGCTGGGCTGGGTGTAGACTGGATTCTGGGTTTCAGAGCTCCTGGTCAAGCCCTGCAAGAACTGCCAGGAGCTTTTCTAGTACCTACATGTCTCGCTATCGAGATCTCCATCACCACGATGCCTGTGCTCCTCCCAATAACAACACTCCCTCTCTCCCTCTCACTTTGCCTTTCTCAGCAGCCTGCAAGTAAAGATGGGCTGATAATTTGCAGCAGGGCTTTGTGTGTGTGTGTGTGGTTGGAGCGCACTTGGGTATCAACACCTGTGATAAAGTGCATGAAAGTCACCTTGACACACACAGTCCATCAGCCATGCCAGGTCAGTAGGGCTGGATTTAGGGAATTCTCCCACTGATTTCAGTATCAGCAGGTCATTCCTGCAACTCAGCTGAAAAGAAACAGCCCAGAATGACCTCCCCCTGTCAGGAACTGGTGAAGCCTGTCCAGCCATGAGACTGATGTGCTTGGATGTTCTTCTCAGGAAGGGCATTTCACTGAGCTCCAAAAAGCCAAAGTGAAGGCAAAGTAATCAGAGCGTAGAAGGCTTGATGCCATCTCTTCAAAGGTTTAGGTGAGATGCAAACACCGAGCTCATCACACCCAGCTGAAATGCTGAGTTATCACACCCAGCTGGTGAAAGGCTTAAGGTCACTTCTTTCTCAGTGCTCCTTTGGCACCACTCAGATACTCACTGCTGCTTTTCCCTTTTATTGTTCCTCTCTGACCACAATTGTTTAGAGATTTAAAAATGAAATTAATCAGCATCTTGAAGCATAAGTTCCAAGGTGGCTTTATTGTGAAATTGCAGTGTGACTCACAGAGGCTGCAGATCCACCTCGGAGGCTGGCCTGGCTCTGTTATTTTTCCCTGCTCTTTGTCTCCACGCTGGTTTTGCAGGACTCGCAGCCACACCATGCCATGAGCTGAGCAACGGCAGTGCGTCATCCCGGGCGGGGCTGGGAGCGATGTCACACAGAGAGATGGAAAGATTACAGGGAGGATCTGAGCAGGATCCAGAGGAGGGTGAGGAACAAAACGTCCTGCAACAATAAAAATATCCATTGATGTGTGTGATTCAGGGGACAGAGAGTTCTGCAGAGTTCCCATTTGCCTGCTGCGGGGAACTCAGGGGGTACAAACTCCAAACATTGGAAACTACTGGCTGCAGACACCAAGACAGACAGGTGCATGTGCAAAGAGCTAAAACGGGACAAACTCCCCCAAAAACCCCAGCACAGCCGGCGCTGTGGAATGGCAGCTGTGGGAAGTTACCCCTGTGTCCACTCAAAGAACAGCACCACTTGAATTTCTTCAGACAGAAACAAGTACTTCTGGGAGCAGTAGAAATTATGCTGGTTTCCTGTGACTTCTATATTGTGGTTGATTATCTGAGGCTAATAAGGAGCAAGAGCTGAATAAAGCTTTTCCTGTGGTCAGGGCATCCTGTGTGGATTCTCCGGGGCCTAATAATACAGTTCACCTTCCTCTTCTGCCCTTCCTTCAAAAAGGCACTAATTTGGACATCTGTCTTCTGCACAAGTGCCAGACTTTCAGAAATCTGGATGATGTTTTTTGCGGTGGTTGATGGCATGGACTCCACAAGATGGTGATAAGGGAAGACCCTTCATTGCAAAAATCCAGGGTTCTTAAACGGTTCCTTTGTTCTGAGTTCCCAAACTTGTGAGGCACAACAAATGTGTTGAACCAACCCCATCAACCACGACAGGAACACGCATCAGGTGGAACCAAGCACCAGCCCCACGCTGGGAGCACCCATTGGCTCTAACAATTGTTTCCAGCTCTGTCCCTTGTTTTTCACCTCTGGTTCAGCTGAGCCATTCCCAGAATGCTCTGCTCAGCCCAAGGAGCAGAAGTGAGCGAGGATTTTACAAGGGCAACAAGACTCTCACTTTGCAAGGCCTTTCTGCTCCACAACAGATTTTATCCGTAAGGATTCTCTGACAAATGTGTCTGAAGTTGGCTCGCTTACTCCGAAGCTGCGGTGGAAATGGACACACAGACACATCATCAGACAAACCTCATTCCTTTAGGAAGCAAGGATTCATTTTAAAAAAATAAATCCCACCTTCCCCAAAGCAGTAGCACACAATCTACATGCTGACCAGGCCTGCTTTAAAAAGCCAGGGCTCGACTTCTGATAGCTGCTTAGCAATTAAACAAACGGCATTTTACAGCAGAAACAGCAGCCACAGACACAGGTCCTACTGGGAAGCTTCATCGGTGCAGCGGTGGCATGGGAAATACAAAACTAAAATGTTCATCGAGAGGGCAGGAAACACCCCAGGAGCACAGGGCAGAGGGATAGACCTTTGTGCTTTCCTTTAAACAGGAAAGGTAGATGGAAACCAAAATAAATGAAGCTATACTTAAAATAAAGATTACCACACTCTAGGCCAACAGAGGTTGTAACACCTGACCTAAGAATGGGCGGGGATGTTTGGGATAAAGGAAGGGAGGCCTGGAAAATCGTGGCGCTATCTAGATAAGTTTCATGGAATGAAAATAAACAGCTGATATCTGCTCAGGGGTACACGGAATAAGTGAAACAAGACAGTCTGGTGGTTCATATATTTTTTTGGTGTTCATGAAGAATTGGGTGTGCCAGAACAACAGGAAGTGGAGCTTACTGAGCTTCTACTCATGTACCTGTTCACCTGAGCTGTGAGGTTCCTGCCAGGAGCTCCCCTGGCCTGGGGCTGCTGTTTCTGGGCTGTTTGCACCCTCAGTAGAGCCCAGCAAGGCTCAGTGCTGGGCCCAGGAGTACTGGCAGCTGGCTCCAGGACACTGATGCCCCACAGCAAGGTGTTTCCCTGGGTCTGGGCCACCTGGCAGTGCAGAATTTTTTTCTACGGCACCGTTGTAGAATTGAGGCCAGTTCCAAATCTGTTGTAGCTCATCCCAAACCCAGCCAGTTCATGGGATGCTGTTCATCAAAGCCCTCCTGTTGTTATTGAAGAGACACGAGCTGCTGGTTCTCTGCTCATAGGAATGCCAAAGTATTTTCAAGAAGGATGTCATGATGGATGGCAATTATTACTCCTCAGAGACTTGAAAAATGGTGGTGTAGATATATTCCTGGGCATGTGTGTGTACGAGTACTGAGGAGACTCCAACAGCTTATCCTGAAGGTATAATCCTGTGAACTGTTGACCATTCTGGCTCCACTCCAGCAAAGCACTTAAATATTTGGTGAACTCAGGAAGACTCCTCATATGCTTTGAGTTAACAGATCCATCAGCACTTGGTTGGAGCGGGCTCAGAGGCTGCACTAGAGCCACACCTTGCACAGAGAAATCTCCCCAAGCCAGTCCCAGTTTCTGGGGCTGGTGTGGCCATTGGCTCCCTCACAGCTCCCAACAGGCTCCATCAAGGCTGACATTGCCTGGGAAAAAAAGTTTCAGTGGATCCAGCATTTTACCTGAATGCAATATCTCTAGCAGGACATGCAAGGTGAGAGGGAGGCAGTTTTGCATGCAGTGCTGTAGAGAAAAGATTTCCCTTCCTAGAACCAGCAGTCTCTGGGCAGCAATAAATCCACACGCTAAAAAATAAAGCGATTCCTAAAATAAACAATTGGGTCTTCGAAGCGTACAATAGGCAATTAGTTTGAATAATTGGGTGTAGCTGTAGGCAGAGAGAAGCTACAAGACCAGATGTGCATCTTAAGCTAAACGTGGGCTTTACAGGACCTAATCAAATCAATCCACCATCTGCAGTGAGAAG
This sequence comes from Dasyornis broadbenti, assembly GCA_013397935.1. NCBI lineage: Eukaryota > Metazoa > Chordata > Aves > Passeriformes > Dasyornithidae > Dasyornis > Dasyornis broadbenti. The sequence continues at coordinate 243,557 of VZRN01006817.1, forward strand.
AGACATCGCCTGATAGACCTGGGCAACACGTGAAAATGGCACCAATTCTGGATAACGATCTTCAACTAAATCAATATGTCACAGGAGTCAGAAATGGAAGCATCCATAAAATGGATTGCACCAGTTCAACTAAATCACATCTGATTTTACTGTATTAACACCCTTTTCTCCCACAAGCTGGCCTTAGGTGACCTATCACAAATAACAAGCTGGGAAGGTCAGAAACAGGGAGAGTAGCTCATGGCAGACTGAGGTTCCTGTGCACACTTCTATCCTTACAAAATGAATCCTACCTATCAAATGACTCTTTCCTGAGCAGTTGGTGTCAAAGCCCTCCAGTGAGGTGTGGTTAAGTCAGAGCTGCAGAGTGGATCCTGATTCACTGGAGCTCCCTCAGGAGTAGGAGCTGCAGCAGAGGCTGGGAACAGAGGGAATGCTAAAGCCAAGAGCACAGAGCTGGGCCACTGCTGGAGCAGGGGTGTTCAGCGGGCTGAGCTCAGCACTCTGGTGCTTTGGAAACCCTGGGCTGGGATACTGTGCTTGCACGGCCCCAGGCGGGGTTGACTTGGGAGCATCAGCTGGAAAATATCGCAGCCCAGGCAGAGCCCTGGGAATGGCCCCGCTGAGCTCCCGGGCTCCCTGGGTGCTGTGGCTCCGGGCTGTCCTGCTCAGGTGTGCAGTTCGCTGATGGCCAGGAGAGGAGCTCGGCATGGCTCGTGGGGCTGCCAGGACACAGCACCCATTGTGCAGCAGCTCTGGCAGCTCCCACAGCGTCTCCTCCATCGTTCACCCCTGCCAGGACAGCCGGGGCTGTCCTGGGGGCTCGCGGCTTTCTGCACTGCAGGGAGGCAAACAGGAAGCCAAAGTCCATCCAGCACAACCAAAGGCAGCAACTTTATGTCATTTATGGGGTTAAGATTTTGATGCAGAGCTTCACTGACTTAGCAACCCGGGAGTGTGTGTGTGGGTTTCCAGACTCACTCCAGTGCTCCAGCAGCCCATCTTCCCCTCCTGCTACTCCTCTGGAAATAGTTCAAGTCAGTGTGTTGTGCACATAATTGGTACTGGCTTTCCCAGCCTCCAAAAATCACATTAAAAAGATAGACAAAACCTAGAGGGAGGGATTTTTCTGGCCTGAAGTGACAGGAGTTCGGGGAGACCATGTGGCTGCTCCAGCTGAGTGTTCCACACGTGCATTTTGTTTATGTGTGTGCAAAATATGTCAGGAAGAAAAGCTCTCAGCAGAGTTAGGAATCTGTCCAGCATGTGGCAAATCCCCTGGATGAGCCAGCCCTCCTCCTCCATCCTGCTGCCATTCCAGGGGTCTTTCTCTACAAGGCATTTCTGCAGCAGGAGTCAACTGAGGTAAAAAGGTATTTAAGCAACACCAGCTCTCACAAACAGAGGCTCCAAAGTATCCTCAAACAGCCCATAGGTGTTCAAAACCAATCTGGTGCTCAGGGTGAAGGGCAGGGACACCCTCAGCCCCGTGGGTTCAGTGACTTCATGGCTGGCAGTCCCTCGCTGGAGCTCCTGGCAGGGCATTTTTTTCTTTTTTTTCTGTCTGACAGTCCCGCATGTCACCATGGAGTCCAGCCCCCTTTCACGGGAGGATGTCAGAATAAATACACTTTTCAACACTCCTTCAGCTCACCTGACAGCCCCAATAACAACAGCGCAATATTTTAAACTGCTCTTGCAAGTCTCCTTTCTGCAGGGCAGTTGAAAGGGTATAAAAGCATTTTAATAATTTCTAGATCATCTCCGGAGCGCTATTGTGATGTGGGAGAACAGCAGTTTTGTTGCCATTTGCCCGTGGACAGCTGCCAAGCTCACCTGTCTCCACCGAGCCTGTGAGGGCCATATCACATCTCTCTGTGGCCAGCTCTGGATGGCTTCTCACTTTACTCATCTGAAAAACACGCTGCTCACTTTAACCCTTCCTCTGCCCTTGCCTGGGGGTGCTGCTCAGAACAGGCAAATTCTGTCTGGGCTTTGGGAAAGTCAGAGAAGTGAGGTGGGTCTGGAGAAACCTGAAACCAGGACCCTCCCGTGGAAAAAACCTTCACCCACGTGAAAGTTCCTCTAACCCTGCAAGTCATCCTAGTGGCTTTGGGCAAAGTGTCCACAGCTCTTCTTGTGCCACGCCCTAATCACACTGCATCAGATCTGACCCTTCTTTAATAAGCCCCAGTTCAACAAGGTGCTGAAGAATTTGTCTTTCTGACAAAAGTTTTACCAGCCTGGTTGCATGCTTGCATACTTTGGAGCATCTGAAGCCAGAAAGTGGTGGCTGGAGCCTGTGTATAAAATACAAAGCTAAGGATTAGAAGGGATCTGCCACTGACCACATCTTCTTATATGGGCCACTTAATTTTGCAGGGTCCCGCTTCTAATCTCAAAAATCATCACAAAAACCCTCCCATGTGTTCGGTTGGCACAGGAGAACATTGCAGTGTTGTTTGCTGGCGTTCAGGAAATGTTCACTGATCCTCGTGTGGAAGGTGTGGCAGAGGTGGAGTGTAATCTGCTCCCTTATGTACCAATTTCTCATTCACCGTCCCTATAAATGAATATTTACATTCTCCACCCTCCTCTTCTCCTGGAAAGAAAAGTGCATGGAGTCATTCCCCGTCACATTCTTTCACCGAGTTGGCAAAATATGGTGAAATACAGCGAGTTTAAATGATATGGAATATGCAGGCACAGCTTATCTAAGATCAAGTGTGCAGATCAAAATCAACAAAGCCTCACAAAAGAAAGCCCCAAAAGAGCTTTCATCTGCCTGATCCCATTTCCCTGCCTACACCTCTTTTTACCCTAGTGCAATACATTAGTTCTGCTTTAGTCTCTGCTCTGCAGCAACATTTCTGCTCAAGAAAGATTCTGTTGAGTCATTACCAGCATCAGCCAAACAGGCTTTTCAAGAATGGAGGAGAAAATAAAGGCTGTGGTTTCTAAATTAATTCCATGCTGCTTAACCCTTAAACCACTAGCGACTTTCAGACCCACAATTAAGTTAATGCTGAGCAGAATTTGGGGCTGTTGTGCCTGAGACAGAGCAATGTCCGTGCTTTTGTCGGTGATTGACTGCTCAGGCAGTGCTGGCCACGCACCTGGCAGGCGGAAATCGTAGAGAAGGTCTCTGCTGTCCAACCCACGTCCTAAACACTCCCTTCTGGCTTGGAAAAGCTGCCTCAGATAACCCAGAGCCACATCAAAACAGAGGCAGGGAGAAGGGCTTTTCTACCAGAAGCTAGCAGTCGTAAAAGTAGGGATGGAAGAGAAGGCAGCATGGCTCTCCCTCTGTGATGCAGGAGAGATTCTCCACTCCCCCTTCCCTCAGCAGGTTGTATTTAGGAGAGAACAGTGGTTGCCAAAAAGATAGAACTTGAATAAGCTCCTGGTACCTCGAGGTTTGAGGGGCCCCCAGGGGAGCCAACACTTGGAGTGAGAAAAGACAGAAGAGGCGAAAGCGGATAAGGTGATTTTCCTTGCCTTGTTTTTTAAAGCAATCTCAGCCTGCTAGGCTTTCAGTCCATGCTGGCCATGGCCATTTCCAAAGTTATCTTTGCACAGGAAAAGGCTGGAGTCCTTCTCTCTCTCATTCTCTCTGCGTCCCTTTTTAATGAAAGCTCAGTTTAGATCTGATATCCCTCTAAAAGGTTTGCTATCAAAGTTTATTAGACCCACTGGGACAGATCACAGTTTGCAGAGGCTCATAGTTTCACAGCAGATAACTGTAAAGTGAGCCATTCAGTGTTCTTCAAAATGCTCGTTTTTCTGGGGCTCATCTATAACACAAAGCTGCACTGTGTTCAAGCATCATTAGAAGTGATCCCAGCTGATTACACGATGCTGGCCATGGCTCTGCCTCTGGAGCAAAGTCAAGCAGCCCCCAGCCCCTGCCTGCCCCACTGGGTGATGCTAAGGCAAGTGGGGGCCATTTGCAGTGAAGGCGAGCCCAGCACAAGGGGATAATGCCTCCTGTGTGCTCCTAAAAAAACCGTCAGAACTTAGGAAAAAAATACTGGGAAGCATGAGAGCAGTTTCACTTTAAAAATCCAGATTTGCCTTTCCCTGCTTAATGATAATAATAACAACAACCAGGAAAGGCTCCTCTACCTAGGGACTACAGCTGAGAACTTCCAGCCAGAAAGCAAAGAAATGAGAGAAGGAATTAGCGTGTCAAGCTCCCTGTAGAATGGTTGTTCTTTTTTTTTATTATTTTTTAATGAAGTCATTGGTGTTATTATGTGGTTTTCAGTAGGCTATCCTCCTAAAAATGCATGGGAATAAACACCTTATCTGGTAGGATCTCTGCCTGTAACATGTATCACAGGCATCTATTTACAGTGTGAAGGGAGGGGAGGCTGTTTCATTTCCCGGGACAGTCATGGAAAGCGTGATGTCCTACAGCCAAGGGTGGTGAAGGCTGGGAGAGGTACTGGGAAAAAAACATTCACAATAAACCGAAGAGTGAAGGAGAGTTTCGGGGCAGATATTTGCAGGATGCATCATCATCAGCCCTGGGAAAAGGCTGAGAGACAAAAGGGTTGGAGTCGAGTCCTTGGGCCAGCAATGTCCTGGCCTTCTGCTGCCACTTCTCGTGGCTTCCTGTGGTGGTTGATGGCATGGAGTCCACAAGATGGTGATAAGCAAAGACATTTTATTGCAAAAATCCAGGGTTCTTAACCGATTCCTTTGTTCTGAGTTCCCAAACTTGTGAAGCACAACAAATGTGTTGAACCAACCCCATCAACCACGACAGGAACACGCATCAGGTGGAACCAAGCACCAGCCCCACGCTGGGAGCACCCATTGGCTCTAACAATTGTTTCCAGCTCTGTCCCTTGTTTTTCACCTCTGGTTCAGCTGAGCCATTCCCAGAATGCTCTGCTCAGCCCAAGGAGCAGAAGTGAGCGAGGATTTTACAAGGGCAACAAGGCCCTCCCTTTGCAAGGCCTTTCTGCTCCACAACAGCTTCCCACCCTTCCCTGTGACTTCACACTCTCATCTCATCTGGAGCAGCAGCCTGGATGGACACTCAGGGAGCTGGTGCTCCTCAGATGCCCATGACCCCTGCCAGGCTTTTCCTCAGCTTTTGGCCTGGGAATGCTCTCAGCAGAAGCATTTGCACCCATCTGACAGCTGGTGTGTTCTCTGATTCCTTAACAGGTCGCGCAGATGGACCAGAAGCTGGATGCCATCCTGAGCACGCTGCGGGCTCAGCTGGGGGATCAGCCCCAGGCGCAGATGCCAGGGCCAGGCAGGCATCCACAGAGCACAGCACAGTGCCCTCCAGGGAACCAGAAAATGTGAAAGCCACTGCACAGCCTCATGGCACCCTCTCACTCTCTCACCTCCGGGTATCTCTATGTCTTGGTGTCTTCAGCTGTGTCATTTGTGAAATGAAATATTCTGCTGCAGTAGAGTAATGAGAGGGGAGGAAAAAAAAAAAAAAAAGAGAAGAAACAACCAGAAGCCAGTCCCGACCTTAAGAGATCACATCAGTTTTGCACCTGTTTTATTTTAGCCATCATTAGCTAAACTCTGGGTCCCTTCTCCCCAGCCCCACGGGGTGAGCACACAGCACAGGGCACGCTGGCCAGGGAAGCATCCCAGCCCGGGTTAGGATGACCCATTTGTGGGCACGGAAGGGGAAAGGAACTGTTCCTTTGGCATTTAATCACTAAGTTTAATGCTCACAGCATGCCCGAACGGGGGAAAGGAGCCAGCATTTGAACATGAAACAAATGGAAATCAGTGAACAGGAAAATTAAACAGCATGTTTTGACTTCTACCAAGCAGTGAGGATCATAAGAAGGGCAGATTTATATGCTAGTGCGAATGACAAAGTAAAGACAACAGGCTACTGATTAAAAATATGGAAGTGTACACAGGCTGGTTGACATATGAAAGACTGAAGCAAAGCCTTCAGCTAATTAAAGCAAAGGATTGCCAATGAGAAGAGCTGCATGTTGGAACAGACAGGCGAGGGAGATAGCATCTGCGTAGGCTCACTGCAGCAGAACACTGCAATAGCTATCAGCTACGCTGATGACTGTTATGCAAAATGTTCTCAAGCTTTTACCTTCATTCAGCAGCGGTTGTTGACTCCAGTTGCCTTAATTTTAACATAAGAAACCTGTATGGTAATTGGCTGTGAACTATCTGTGAAGCTGGGTTCAAGCCATGAGTAACAGGGTGCTGCAGGAGGGCTGCAGCTGTGATTGAGAGTGGCAGGGTGTCTTAAAGAAAACAGAAATGCACACGCTGTTGATGAAAGTTAATCGCTGTTTAAATAAACTGCTGTATATAATTTCAAATGCTAGATTTATTTTTTGCCTTGTAATCTGGCTGTAAATCGAGTGCATATGCCGGCTGGTGTACTGCTGTGGAGAAACACATCTGGTGCAGGGAGCTGGGCTCGCAAGCTGCAGATGGAAATGCAGGTTGAGACACAGGTTAAAATGCAGGTTAAAATGCAGGTTGAGATTCAGGTTGAAGGACAGGTTGAGGTATAGGCTGGGATGCAGGTTAAAATGCAGGTTGGGATGCAGGTTGAAGGACAGATTGAGATTCAGGCTGAAGGACAGGTTGAGATGCAGGTGAAAATGCAGGTTGAGATGTAGGTTGAGATGCAGGCTGGGATGCAGGTTGAGATTCAGGTTGAAGGACAGGTTGAGGTATAGGCTGGGATGCAGGTTAAAATGCAGGTTGAGATGTAGGTTGAGATGTAGGTTGAGATGCAGGCTGGGATGCAGGTTGGGATGCAGGCTGGGATGCAGGTTGAGATTCAGGTTGAGATTCAGGCTGAAGGACAGGTTGAGCTCTGTTGGGAGCCCAGGACAAGAGGACGAGCTGCCGACCTTGGGGTGACCAAGGGCACAAAGGCAGGGAGCGCCAGCCAGGGGAATGGACACCAGGACACAGCAGCAGGTGGGAATTGCCGACCTTTTGGACACCAAGGGAGAGGAAAACGGGTGATGGAAGCGAGGGGGATGGACACAGAGATGAGGCAGGAGCTGAAGGCTCGGGAGGAAGAGCGGGACTGGCCACGGGGAGGCTGGGATGGGAAACAATCCCAGGGGTTCCTTTGCTGGCTCCCTCCTGGGAGGCACCAGCTCGGGCTGTTCCTGTGTCCCTGCTCCGGGAATAAATGGATTTATGGAATGGGACACCTGGGACTCTGCCCCTGTGCCAGGGCAAACCTGCTGGGATGGCAGTGGGGTGTGGGAGCCAGGGGCTGTGGGTCGCTGGAGCTGGGAAGGGCCTTTGGTCCCAGAAAGTGCCTGCCCTTGGGAGTGGCAGTGCCAGAGAGAACCGGGAATGGCCCAGCTGGGAGTTTCCTTAACACGGTCACTGTGAAACGGATCTCACCTGGCACTTCACAAAAGGGACAATACAACACTATTGCTGAAGACCTAAATAATAAACCAAGCTCAAATGGGTGCAGTGTTACTTACGAGTCTTTTTAATATATTTGCATAACCAACAATCTGAATGAGCAGAAGTCTACAGAGCAAAGACCTGATTCCTGGGAAATCCTAAATATATTCTATTCCCACTCATATCCATGAAAGCCAAGCCTGCACTGCATTTAAAAGCAACCTGAAAGACTGGTCCCTTAATAAGCATTTATTTGGACAAATGAGTGGTCCATTTCAATGTAATCAAATTAGTTTCTAACTATTACCTGTCCCTTTAAAACTCTTTCCCAGGTTTGTGTGTCTGGGAATTCAAGCTTGGAAAGAGCACAATGAGACTGATTCCAATCTTTAGATTGCAGGCGCGTCCTAGACAGAATATTAATGATGTGTGAGAGGCAATAAAAAAAAAAAAAAAAAAAGCAGCAATGTGGTTTTAATTAAATCAGCTGACAAGCCGCCGTTCCATCTTGTCTGATTACTACAGAGTTACTGAACATGACCAAGTACAGCATGTAACATGGGAAAAACAGTAAATAATCATTGCCAGAGCACTGAGCTGCTCCTGGCTTTCAGTCAGGGTCCTGAGCTTCTGCCATGGTCATTCATAAAACCTCTGACCTGCCAGAGCTAAACGGGCAACTGGACACCCAGTTAGGGTTAACATCATTTCATCAGCTACAGGTAAAAGAAAATAGATCTGCCTGGAGATCCCTTTGCTGCAGGGGTTCACAAGAGGAGCTTTCAGCAGAAGAGCCCAGGGACTGCTGTGGCCAACACAAGGTGACACGTCCTCCTGCAACACTGCAGATATTTGTGTGCGAAATATCCTGGTCACTGGGTGGACCAAGTAATGCAGCCGTGTTTCACTCCCTACTGAGCCTCAACAGAAGTGTTTAGGCACTATATATTTATATATATACATATATATAGCAACAGCTACTAGTCTGAAGTGCTGGGAAATCCAGCTAAACAGAACACAAGTGGTCACAGCTATGGAGAGTGTCAGAAGGGATGAGGGGGTGGGAGGAAGAGATAAAGAGGCATGCAGTGGTCCCTCCAGAAAAACAGAACGTGTGCCAGAGTGTGTGTGTGTATTTGTGTGTGCATGTGTCTTTTTTAAACACAAGCCAGGGTTTCCCCAGCAAGTCTTGAGTGAGGCCAGAGCCTGAACCTTCACAGGTTTTAAAATCCAGCAGTTCTGGCCATAAATTCGCTTTACAGCTGGCACTGTGGACACCACAGTGTGGCAGAACCTGTGACCACAACACTCCCTATTGCTAAAACGGAGAGATGAGGGTGTGGTCTGAGCAAATTACAGTGAGGAAGGAAGAAGACTGGTGGGAGACACCCATTTTCACACCACATGAAGAAATCATTGGTTAAAAAATGAAAGCAACATAGATTAGCCACACTTAAGAAAATCCCCACACCCACACCTAAGACAGGAGCTGCCATCCAGCAAAATTTTTCTGATTGCCTGGGGGCCAAGGTACACAGGTGTGACCACCTGGTGACATGAATCATCCTGACCCTTCTTCTGAGCAAAGATGGTTTGATACAGTGAACAAACTGTGTATTAATACATTTGCTCTTGGCCTTGTTGGACTTCATGTGGCTCTCATGGGCCTCTCCTCATGCCTGTCCAGGTCCCTCTGGATGGCATCCTTTCCCTCAAGCCCATCCCTGCCCGGCTCAGCTTGCTGTCACCTGCAAACCTGCTGAGGGGCACTCCATCCCACTGCCTGGGGCACTGGTGAAGACATGAAATCGTGTTTTTCCCAGTACAGCCCCTCGAGGGACATCACTCGTTACTGGTTTCCATTCTGCCACTGTTCTGCAAACTGAAACTCTGGGTGCGAGCATCCAGACAATTCTTTGTCCCTCTCATTTTCCATCCATATGTCTCCAATTCTGAGCTAAGACTGTCAAGGAGGAGTCTCTCGAAGGCATTAAAGAAGTCCAGATAGATGATCCAGGTAGATGATCTCAGTGTCACTGTTGTAGAAGGCAGCTGGATTAGCCAGGTGTGACTGCCCTTGCTGAAGTCATGTTCTCTCTCACTGACCTCCTCCTTGTCCTCCATATGATTCACCAGGACTTTCAGGAGGATCTGTCCCAGGATCTTACTGGGCGCTGAGGTGAGGCTGGCTGGGCAGCAGTCCCAGGGTCCTGCTGTTTTGTAAAACACACGTGGTACCGAGCGTTCCCCCTTGGCTGTGGCTCCAACACAAAACAAAACTCCAGCCATCATTCCCAGGGGAGTCCATGTGTGCGTTTTTATCTCCATTTGTGCTGACATGGGTGCACTGGTGTTCACCCTGTTAACTCCTGCTGGCTGGAAGTGCAGCTGCTGAGCAGGGAGCTCCCTCCCGCACGTCCTCTCGCACCAGGGAACGGAGGCACTGGCACGGACACGGCCCATGGAGCTGCCAGCACTGAGCAGCCACGGCTGCAATGGCTCCACGCTGCCTTTTACTCACAACAGGGACAGTCAGGGTCTCCCAAGGCCACAGGATCAGCAGGGATCTGATCTGCCAGGAGTGCAGTTTACCAGGGCACCGAAAGACAAGAGTGCAGGAGATCAAGTGAAGATGAGCTACTTATTTTCAAAAAGATCACATGGTTTTCTACCTGATGCAGTTTCACTGTGGAAGATACATGGTGTCCTCCCTCGCCAGAGACATCAACACCAACCAAAACGAGATTTTCCACATTCCTGCTAATAATGCGTGGCATCCTGAAGTCTGCTGTCTGCCTCTGATGATGCAAGACGCTCAGAAGTCATTACAACAAAGCCCAAGGGGATTCTTTTCTCATTTCCATAATTACACAGTCAGTAATAATATCACAAACCAATCTTATCTCAAAACGTGTACTCAGATCTTTAATGATGATATTCCTTAAGTGATGTGTACTCAGATCTTTAATGATGATATTTCTTAAGTGATGTGTGGGATTAAAGCCCTGTGTAACATAAAGCTGCAGCAGTGAGGGAGATAAAAAGTTCAGCTTCCACCAGCTGGGGGCTTTCATTCCTGAGAAAAGGTAACCGTGCCCCCAAAGCAGATGATATGGGTGACATCACAAATCTGCTGCCTCACCTGGAACACTCTCTTCATCTCTGGAGAGTAAAAAGTGAGAAAAGATTCCCCAGACACAGCTGCCCATTTCAGAAGTGGGTCTGTCCAGCAGCCCTGGATGTTTTCCATCCAACTGCCTCTCTGTGCTGGAAGCCCCTCCAGTCTCTGTGGGACCACGGCAGCTAAATTCCCAGCTCAGTAGCTATGGAGAGCAAGCAGGATTCTTCTGGTGCCCCTTTTCTCAATAGCCCAGGCAGTTTTCTCTTCTCACTGATGTTTCCAACCCTAGCCCTGAAGGGTCTGCACTGACAATACATTTAGGATGTGCTGTATCCCATGGAGCCCTAAACAGCAGAGCTCATCCAGCACTCTTTTGAACAATCTGAACAGTGTGTCTAAAAAGAAAACCATGGTTTAGGGAGTAAAATGCCCCTGGGTAGAGAATCCCAACCATCAAAATTGCATTGTTTCGTATTCTGAAGGGGTACATGCTAAAATCGTTGCAATGGCCAAGGAAAAGCGTGGTGAAGGGCCCAGGTGGATCTTTCTCAGCCATCATTTGTAGGTGCAGCAGAGCCCAGCCCCCAGAACCAGACAAGATGGAGCTGTGCTACCTCTGTGGGAGGAAAAGGTTTGAGTCCCTCTCACCTGCCTGAAGAGCAACCTCTATTCTCAGCTCAAGCAGCCTCTGCTCTCAGCCAAGAGACACTCCAAGTTAGCTGGAAATATCAGACACCAAAAGAGAGAAAAAACCTCTAATTAACTAATGGTCATTATCCCTTTTCCCTTTTTTAACCTCCAGAGGGGCCTGGGCTCTGGGCTGGATTCGTGTTCCTGGTGCTGGGGATGTGCAGGTGCTCCCTGTAGCTCCCTCCCTGTCCTCCAGCAAACAGTGCCTGCCAGACAGGAAAGAGTGAAACAGCAAAGAGCATCCTCCCTCCAAGGAGCTGTTTTGCCAAAACTCTTACTACGTTGTGTTTAGCCCTCATTATGGTCTGCAGTGGCTCCCAAATGACTCCCTAAAAGTACAATGTCTCTGCTTGGATTCCTGGCTGAACACCCGTTCCTCTCAGGGCTTGGATTTGGCACATGTGGGTTTGTGAACAGAATTTTAACTCATCTTCATTATGTTGTTTGATCTGCCCCTGGGGTGGGTGGAACTGCGTGCAGGAGACCGACGCAACACAGGCAGAGAGGGGAAGGGGATTTTGGAGCTCTGTGATTAATGTAACTGCTGTATCTTGTCTGGCCAATCAGACAGGCAAAGGTTGTTCTTTGTTTAACCAAAGAATCATAATTTTCAAGAACAATGACTTGAAGCATTTGCCTGAGACTCACCTCAGCCTTAAAGGGGAAAGGAAATTCACATTTCAAAAATACCTGTCGAGCTTTACTTATGCATGGTTAAAATGCAGCTTTTCTTCTTTACTGCCATGTACCTGGGGTTGTCACGTCTCTTGTCAGCAGAGCCTGCACACAGCCAAACAGCCCAGTAGCATTTTACACTTTATTTTGCAGAGAAGCAATGACCTCCCCCGTGCTTCAAATGAAGCAACCTCTGCCCAGCTCACACCTTACAGATGATCCTCACCAAAACAGGTGTTTTCTCTGCCAAAAGTTTAGAGGAAAAGAAAGCAGGCCCTGAGAGATGGAAATGCTGACAGCAGGATAAGCACAGCGCTGGCTGCCCCTGAGTTCCGCTTGCTGCAAAGACATCCAGAGTCCTTGAGCAGCAGCAGAAGCAGGAATGGGCTCTGGCCGCATCTCCTGGCCTGTGCTTTGTCAAAGTTTTGCTGAAGGCCAGCCCAGCTGATGGTTCAGCCATCATCTCTGGCACCATGGGTGCTGTGACAGCAGGCAGGGGCAGGGTGTCAGCCCCTCTGTGCCTGCAGCTCCCCTCTGTCACCATCCTGCGCTGTGAGGTGAAGTCACTCTGCTCCTGACGCTCGCTGACTGGGGACACTTCAGCAGCTGGTTCTGAGCTTTGATCCAAATTACCCCAGCCCTCCCTACGGATGGAAGCTCATCCAGTCTGTGGCACATGAGAGATCCCTCCTGGTCACCAAGGCCCTTGGAGCAGCCAGTGTTTGTGTGGAGGGGCTGGGGTTTGTATCATCGGTGTGAGGGGAAGGGGGATCGCTTGTGCACTGTTCCTGTAGCAGAACGATTGCCTGCCTCAGTGTCCTCACTCCCTTTGTTTTCTTTGCTGAGAATTTTCCCCTTTCTGAAACACTAAACAGCTCATTTCTTCCAATCTAAACAAATGATCCTGCCAGCTACTGATTTTTCCCTCCTTTCTACTTCTAATAGTTGGTATTGTAAGTACAAGTTTCCATTTGTTTGATAGCAGGTCAGGAAGCCAAGAAGAGCTAGGGACAGCTCCTGTTACACATCAGGGCTGTGCCAAACTCCTCAGTTTGGCTACACCATGAGTGTCATCACTCTTGGACTCCAGCAACCCCTCTGGCCAACTCCCAGGAAGCTGCTGCTTTGGCTGGAGACAGGCAGAGTGCAGTGAGAGAGCAGCAGAGTCTCCATCCTCAGAGCCACGGGTGTCCCCTCTGTGCTGTCACGTTCTTCCCCACGCCACAGCCCAGTTAAGCCAGCGCTGCAGATGAAGAAGGCGATTGCATTAGGAAAGCTGGAAATAAACTCCAGCATCAGCCCAGATCTCATCCAAAGGGCTGCGGCTGACAGGCTACAGCCATTCCTTCCCATGGAAGAGCACGAGGGAAAAGAGTGAACATTTCTGCAGACACAGACCAGCAAGAGGTTACGTGCTTGATGAGTCTGTGCTCAAAGCAGCAAAATTCAGTGCAGAGAGGAACCTCCCGGAGTCATGAACTTACAGCACAGATGAATTTGGCTTGATCTCTCTTACCACGTGTCTGAATAAGCAGTTGGTAGGTTAAAAAAAAGCCCCTAGTTTCACTAACCTTACTGGAGCTCTGAATTCGAGCGAAAATTTTCCAGTGGCCTTCAAACTCACAGATCACATGGCAGAGAGTAGTTTTGGTTCCACAGAAAACCCAAGTTTGGACACAGACACGATGGAGGTGCCCAGTGGCTGTGATCCATTCTGTGAAGAATGGCACTACCTTGAGTGGGTTCTCAGATCCCTGAGCTTCCCTCTGAGTTTAATCTAGCAATGAACCCAAAGCAAAACAACTGCAGCTGCAGCAGAACCTGCACATCCTGCGTGACTCAGATCAATGTCTGAGAAGGTTGCTGCGTGTTCAGTGCTGAATTAAAATGGTAAATTATTGAAAATATGTCAGCAATTATCAGGCAGGGAAAAGCTCCCAGATTATTTGGGCTTTGCCCAATGTACCCATTTTGCAAAAATGACACAATTTTCACATTTTGCGTGAGGCTGAAAACTGAGGTGACAGTGAAATTGTTAAATAAGCATAAAGCCAGCTTATCCCCTCAAGCATAAATAGCTGAAGGAGTGGTTTGTGGCAAGGAATCACCTGTGACAATCATGCTCTTTCATGTTCTGGGACGAAGCTGCTCTGTGTGCTCCCCCCTCCACCCAAGCCACTCTGCAGCCAGGCTGAAATCATGTCTTTGGCCTTCAACAGGCAGCCCTGCTTGAAGGGACTTCTTTGGACAGCCTGGAGCCACAGGCTGCTGGAAATGAAAGCAGCCTGAGGTTGCACAGCTTCTCCTGGCTGCCCTTGGAGCAGGGAGCGAGGCGGGTGAGGGCTGAGCACTCTGTGTGGGACGGGGAGATGCCCACGGGGGATAACGAGGCCAGTAGAGACCATGGTGCCACTGACAGGGACCGAGGCCCACAGGACTCGAGCCAGGCTCAAGCTGCCTATTCCCTGCAGGAAAGAAAAGCCTGAAACAAAAGGATTATAAAAGTAGCTGAAAACTTGGAAAAGCACATACAAAAGAGTCAGGGGAATTGGATGAATAAAATGCCCCCCACCCCCAGGTGCCAGCAGCGTAAACAGTGGAAAGGCTGGAGCACTCAAAGGGCTGTGCTTTCATAAAATGGTTTTTTTTTTTTTTTTTTTTTTTCAGACTTTCTTGGTTCTGTTTTTCTTCTTTATCTCTCCCCAGCAGTGGCTGACAGATGACCTTTAAAGCCCCGCAGAGCGGCCCCAGCAGGTGATTTACTAACAGCTGTGCCAGTCAGCAAACTGCAGGGGCAGAGGTCGGGGCTGCCCGGCCAATTCAGGGTGGGATTTAATTAAAGAAAGATGCATTACACTTTTTATTGATTTGTGTGCATGCACACACGAGCCTTTTCTTCTTTTTTCTTTTTTCTTTTTTTTTTATGTTTTTGTTGCCTCTCCATGCACCTGGACATTTTAGCCTGGCTGTGTCGTCACCCACCCGCCCCTCAAGTACACCGCTCCNCCCCTCAAGGACACCGCTCCCTGAAATCCCAGCTCACACTTCCAGAGGGGCTGGGAACAGGTGGGGAGGAGGCAAGAGGAGGGGAATCCAGCAATTGACAGCACACGGTGTCCCTGCTTTTCCCTCGGTATCCATGGGGTGCTGGATGGGTATTTCAGGGATGCTGGTTTTTCTTTCCCTCTGCCTTTCTTCTATCTTCCAGATGATCCATTGGGAGAGGGGGAAAACAGGCATTAAAAGGAAAAGTCTTTCCTTTTTGTCGATCAAAGGCTTTTCCACAGTGGGCATTTTTGGAGCAGCAAAATGCACAGTCAAAAGGCAGGGTAAAAATTCTGTGACTCTGTATTCACACACCAGGGAAATTCATTATTTTCACTCATGCACTTAATCCCCTTTTTTTGCTAACTCAGAGTTTTACTATTACTAATATTCTGCTGTTATTTTTATCAGATTTTTAAAAAAATGTAATATTCACATATAAACACACTTCGATTCAACTTGTGAGTTTAGAAAGTGCAGTGACCATCTTGCCTCACTTCTGCCTGGCGAAGGCCATGGCCTGGTGAAAAGCTTCAGGTTTGCTGTCAAGTCTTTCAGTGATGGACAATCTGCTGTTCTAGTGGTGAAATTAATCTTCCACAAAATAAACAAGAGCTTGTGACCAAATTTGTGCAAAGGCGTTTTTCAGTCACAGAATCTTACAGGGAGGGGTCAGACAAATTAAGAGTAAATCATCTTGCTTCTTTTCGAAAGTCGCTGCCCTCACAGACATTTCTACCAAGTCACTTTGCAGTCTTGCCTTGAGTAAATCACATGGAGCCTCTGATGACTCCCAAAGCAAAGCAGTTTTCATAGGCTTTGAATCCCCCTGTGAGTTTTTTTTCTGAAGCCTTTCCCATTTTCCAAGCTCTTTCCTCAGCCTTGTTGGTGTTTTTCCAAGGCATGGTAGTTGTCACTGGCCTGGAAGTTCCTGTCACAGGTGAGGTTTCTGTGGCCCAGGATGCTCCAGGCACAGATGCCGAATTTCCGTTCAAAGTGTTCTCTGCAGCTCACCAGGCTGGGCTCAGGTGTCCAGATGAGACACCTCCAAGTCTTGGCTGGGTTCACGTGGCTTCCGAAGAGGCAAGAAGGGGCAGGCACCTGAACCAAAGACAAAGGAAGTTTCAGAGCAGTCAGGGATCTGAGGGTTCCCCTTTCCCTTTCACTCTGCTTTCTACCTTTTTGGTTTTACACCCATGCATGGGCAGCAGCCATTGTCCGTTGGTCAGAATTCTACAGCCCTAACTTGAGGCAAACTCTTTCCAAAAATGGATGTTTTTGGTGTAGCAGACTGGCCTGGAATGTCTAGATCTAAACTAATTACACATCCATCACAGACTTCCCGTCATCCCGCCAAAACTGGGATGCCTGTGTTCGGCTGAGCCTTTCAACACCACCAAGGCATCCGCACGCCCAGTTCCCTTTAAAATGCACGGGAAATAAATATCCAACATCGCTATGTGGCTTTGAAAATCCCCCTGCAGTCTCCAACCCTCACTTGCCATCTGTAAAACAGGAATAACAGCAATTCCTACCCCTTATCTGCTTTATCAGTCTTGTCTATGCAGACCACAAATTCTATGAGACATGAACTGGCTGCTACTAAATATAGGTACAATGTCTAGCACAGTTTTTATTAGAGCCCCTAGGCACTACAGCTCCATAAATATCCATGTTGACTTTTTCCAGATTAAGAACACATCAATGGGAGCTTTGCTCGAGTAAGAACTGCAGGATCTGGCGCTGGTGATCTTAAACCCTAATAGGAATGAGAGAGTCTGAAGCCTCTTCCAGGCTCATTCACTGCTATCAATGCTTTTAATACCAAGTCAGCTGTTGTGACATTAAGGGTATGTTTCTCTTGGTGCTGTTCCTTGGAACTGAAGAGCCCTCCTGAAGTTTTAATTTTCTTTACTGAAAAGCCCTGCTATGGTAAATCATCAACTCACCAAATTTATAGGAGGCACAGCACTTGGTATGTCACGTCCCTGAGCCCAGCCTACTGATTCATTTACTTATGCTTTTGTTCTCTTGCTTTGTAGTTCTCTTGATTTCAGCAACTGTCTATCATTTTCATGTGGCTTGCTGGCTAGAATGCCCCCTACTATTCCAGTAATCATTGCCCTGCTAGAGTGTTTATTACTGACTGAATGGCTGCACAGACTGGTAAAATGACCTGAGCTGTATGAATTTTCCCTCAAGTCTCTGGGGCCTCACAATTCTTGAAAGAATGTAAAGGAAGGGGAGGGAAAAAAAAAAAAAAAAAGGGGAGCTTAGTTATGGGGAAGGGTCAAAGTCAAGTTTCTCTGCAATAGCAGATTTCTTCAGTGCCTTCAGTGCCTCTGACACTGAGCACTCACCACATCACCTTCAGGGAGCAGCTGTGAACTTGCCGTGAGATGAGAACTGAGCCAGGTAACCTTTGGCACTGGTGCACTGTGCATCTGTGCATCAAGAGACTGCTGCCTCAATTGTGTGTGCGCCTCCTCTACAAAACATTCCCCCTGGCTGGGGTCCCAACACGCTGGGGACTGCCTGGTTGGCTGGGGGTGTATTTGAGTTGAGGTTTGTGGTAGGTGCACTGTGAAAAAACCAAAACAAAACAAGAAAACACAAACAAACCACACACACACACACACAAAAACCCAGTGACCAATACAAGATAATACACAGACGTATAAATAACTGTGGGTAGCTTTCCAAAACACAGACTCTGTCTAACTTTTATCAGAGGTTTGTTTCCCTTCTGGCTAAGACTCTCAAAAGTGGGTGCCTAAAATTAGTCTCTCCCGGGTAAAAGCTTCAAAAGCATCTTAATAACACAGGAATCTAAGAGACTCGGATAGCACTTCTTAAAGGCTCTGGAAAATCTCAGCCCTCCATCCACATCTTTAGTGATATGATTTTTAAATGCCCAGAGCTCACAGGAGCTGCTGTGGCAGCCGAGGGCGAGGATTCTTCCGAGGAAGTGGGGAATCCATCACACTTTGTCTGCTGGCCTGATCCTGCTCGAAAAATCCCACCTCATACGGATTCCCACGTTCAACATGACTCCAAACTTAAACCAGTTTTCAAAGCCCGAGTCAGTTTCAATCCCATGGATACCACACCACAGCGTTTGCAGTTCTGAATCAGACCACAGACGCTGTTGTTTTGGGGAAGATTTCACAGCACTGTTATTCCCATATCCACAGCTCATCATTGCTGTCAGATGTGCTAGCTCTAGGCCATAGGGGGTATAAAGGGCACCAAATAAACAAGCACAATTTCTTCTCTCATGCAAATTCTATTACAGTTGTATGGGGGGACTGTAAAAGTTTTCTGTGTTTAGCTGCTTCTTATGGAAAGAGGATTTTTCCATAGTATTAAAACAAAAACAAAGAAAACAAAAACCAAATTTCACCCTGGAAGAAAGGCCAAAGGAGTCCTGGCACAGCTACTTCAGAGTAAGCTATTCCACACTCCTAATTCTGCAAGAGCTCCCCATGGAAAACATGGAACAAAACCCAATTTTTCCTTCTAGGAGGATTTCACTTCCTGAGCAGGCTGGCATGAGGAGCAGAAATCAGTTAGCAAAGGAACACCAAGGGCTGTTCTGTGTAACTCTCGGTATGTGTGTGCCTGGTGCGGGATGCTGATCTCTAGGATCCCATGGCACTCAGGGGAGCATCCCTCATGGAATACACGCTTCAGAAACAGAGGGAGCAGCCTCCGCCATTCCTTGCTGTCTCTCTCATGAGGACAGAGGGACACAGCGAAAGAGACCCAGGCCAAGGATGGGAAGGGACCAACACAGCCACAGAATCCCTGCAGGTGCTAAGGGAGGAGTCTGCAGAAGCCCTCCTCAACAACACTCCCAAATCACTGCTGGTCACAAGGGAAAGCTTGCTGCTGGCCAGGAAATCAAAGAGAAGCAGTAAAAACAGCCAGGGCAGATATTAATTCAGTGCAAAACCTCTTCACTTCAGCTGGATCTACGTGAGCATTTTACTCACTGAACTTAGCCTTGCTCTTCTTTCCATGTGGGTCACCTAGGGGTTACGGCTCCCTAATCTTCTGTATTGATCTCATGTCTGAGCTTTTTCAGGATATATCAAATGTCTCTGCACTGCTTGTCAAGCATTTCTTATGACATCAGAATTCATGCAATGCCAGTCAGCTTCACCACGTACAGGGTCACACCCATTACACCATCTGAAGTGGCCAAAGGAGGTTTTTTAAATAAAAATCTTTATTCACAAGGTGAAAATCCTCCGTGCAAGCAGTCTCTATCGTTAACATTTTCTTTTGCTATTAATATTGCTGCCAGTACTCTGTTCACTGTGGAGCAAGTACAATGAGGAAATGGCACTGGAAGGTCAGAAGGAATCAATATTAATGAAAAGTAAACATACAAGTCAGGGAGGAATCACAAACCCAGTTTGAAGCTAATTTGGTTTTTTATTCCAGCAAATATGCATGGTGGCTTTTGCATTGTATTCACAAAGTTCTTGTTTGGAAGTGTTGTTAGGAACTTTTGAACTTGCTTCAGTTTCTAAGCTGCTGCGCTGCCAGCCAAACGTTGCTTGTTCAACCAGGGCCCCAGTGCAGCCCTAATTCAAGAAAACGGCAAATTTTCCTTTGGTGTCCATGCAGGAGCTCCTAACGAGCAGTCCCCTGAGGGCCCTAGAAAAGACAGCAGCCACGTTTCCAGCGTCTTAAGCCCTTTCCTGAGGTCCCCTTCTGCTTGGATGTAGAGCAAATCTTCCACGTACGGCTGTGCTTTGCTCTAAATATGGAGCAGCAATCAACATCTGTGGAGAGCTCATCTTTGGCATGTTTACACGAGTATTTATTCCTCCTTTGTCTTCAGGCAGCAACTACTACATAATGTATTTGGTATGATTAATTGTGGGAATGTTGTTCATCCCAGCCTAGCATGACATCTCCAATTACATGACATCTTTCTCTCATTTGTAAGGGAAGAAGTGATTTCTGTATCTTGACATGTTTATCATTGTTAGGGTGAGCCAGTTATCTTATATGGGCCTGCCCCCTGGTTCTCAGGGCTGACAGACTACGGTTCCACAGTAAAATCACATCTGCCTTGTTATTGCAGCTGCATCTTGAAAGGAAAGCAAAGAGAGGAATCTCCACCCCGCAAGAGCTGGAAGATGATGTTTTGTTCAAGAGCCTGTGGTTTGCAAGGTTGTTCTGGGCTGTTACCGTTTATACAGTTCTTGGGTACTTGACTTGCCCGGGATTTTTTTAAATCTCAACAATGGAAAATGTAACACACATTTCCATGGTCTTGCACCAGCTTCAACTGATCACAAACCTTCCCTGGGGGTGGGATTTACCTCACCTATTTTGAGCCATCTATTTAAAAGCTGGGCATCTGCTGTAAATCAAGCACTCAGTCACGAGTGACAGACAGATGCTGCTTGAGAGATGACTTATCCCACCTGGTTTCAACTTAAAATTTCAGATATAAGGAAAGTCTAAGGATTCAATATTTTTGCCCAATTATTAGTTAAAAGAAAAAAATAAAAAGCATAATGCATCCTTGTAGCTCTGCTTCAGAAGTTGCAAAACTTTTTATCTTCAGCATTTTTCAAATGCCTTAATGCGGAGATGTGTTCAAAAATCTCTCAAAAAAGCTGTGAGATCCAGGGTAAAAGTCTCATCCTGGTGGACTCCACTGAACTTTGTACAAAGTACAAGATACCAGGCAGCATGAGAAAACTGGGCATCTCTAGACATTATGTTTTGAGTGGACAATTCAGCTACCGAAGCACTTGTGGGGCATTTTTAGCTGGGACCATGCACCAAAAGGACGGAGAAGTCCAACCACGCAGTGATGGAAAGAGGGAAATAGGCCTCAGCCATTGGATGAACAGAGCATTCCTTTCAGCTCCTTGCAGCAGGACTGCAGACAATACAGCTATTTTATTTAAAGCAAGGTGCTGCCTGCCTGCCCTGCAGTTGGCAAACTGAAGGGGTGGGTGCAAAGGTCCATGTGCAGTTTAGCTCATGCAATAATGGAGTAAATGAAAATCAGAGCTAATGAAAATCATGAATCTGCTAATGAAAACTTGCCTGGCAACCTAAACTGTATTTGTATCAGCAGTGTAAAAGATAGTATTTCAAAGAAAACCTAAGAATCAGAGATTTGGGAACACACAGAAGTCCAACATGATGGTCGGAGAAAAGTTTCACCAGTGCTCTAGAGGGCTCCTGATAATTTTGCTGTTTGTTGTAGATGTTCTGTTGTCTCTGAGCAGAAGAAGTGACCCTTTGCACATACTCGTTCAAACAAGATACAAACATGGGAATGGTTTCTTCTAGAGGTGCTCGAACAGGAAAATGGCTCCACGTAGAAATCGAGGGGTTGGTGTTCTTATTTGCAAGCACATCAGCATTTTTCCTTCCCCTATTCATTCCAAGGTTGCTTTTATTGGTGAAGGCAGAGCTGCAGAGGCCAAGATCAAGTGAACATTCACTTCAGTAATTGCTGAATTCCTCAGTCTAGAAACTGTATTCTGTAAGCCAGGGCAATGGACCGCACGAAACCTCCTTCCATCTCCGCAAAACACAATCTTCTGGAAACACGGCCTTGTGTTTTTCATTAGAGTTATTGGTATGATAATTACTTGGTTATTAACACTTAATGCAAACTCTTGCAAACCGTTTCAGCTCCAGTGCTGCTGCTTTGTTTCTGCTGCTGTGGGAATGAGAGGGAAGAATTGGTAGCCCTTCCTTTCAAAAAATGGGCCTGCATAAATTATATCCCGCTATATAATTCTTTGTTGAGCTACCCATGGGGGGGTTGGAAGACCAAGTCTCTAATTTTTCATTAACCTGCACTTGCCACTGCTAAGTGCGCAGTTTCTTGAGTTAATGATTTTTGTATGGACACAAAAAGGCAAGACACACACACACACGCGCACAGGACTGATGGTCAAGGCAGCAGCAGCAATATAGATAAGTTTTCTCTTCCATAGCTTACAATTAAGGGTAATCATTAACAGACCTGGAGAACTTCCTAAAAGGACTAATTAGTGTTTTAATTGGTTCTCTCACCATCATATTTGTGTTTACCCATACCCAGAGGATCTCCAGCTGTGTTAAGCAGTTTTCCAATTAATAACGCATTTGAACTTAATGGCCCAGTTTTTCTGACTCAGCCATTTTTCCGCCTGGTTTATTGAGCTGACTTACAGCCTGTAATTTCCACATATTTCTCAGCAGCTGGAACCCACTGAATGCTGCCACTGTCCCTGGGCAAGTGCTGCCTGGTGCCCTCCATGTCCTCTGTGGGAGCCCTTGTAGCCCTCCCCAGGCAGATGGAGATGCCTTGGTAAAGGTCCACTGCTGCATTTGTGGCTTCTCTCAAAGCCTCATGGCCAGCCCCTTCCAGTCCTCCCCTTTCCTGTAGGCTTTTGGGTGTTTGTTTTTTTCCCACCAATGACTCAGCTGTTTATTTTCCTCTTCCTGCCTCTCCTTTCATTCTGTGACCAAGCCTTTTCCACCCGCTGGGCGCTGAGAGGAAGGTGAGGGACTCCTTTTTGTGGTGCAAGCAGAAGAGGCCAGGGGAATAACTGAGAACACTAGAGAGAGAAACGTGAAAAAACAGCCTGTACCCACAAGCTTCTGCCTTCTAGAAGAGTCCTTTAGGAGAGTTGGTCTCCCTGGCCCTGCTGCATTGCCTTCTTGTTCAGTGTAGCCCGTGCATCACCTGCTCTCAGCTGGTGGGGGAACAAAAAACCAAAGATAACATGAAAGAGGCAAGTCTAATGGCTGAAACTGGAACGTATGCAACCCAAATTAAAGGATCAAACTGCTCAGATACACTCCTGAACCTCCTGAAGCAATCCTGCTGTCAAACCAGTCCTTCCCCGCTTAATTGGAAGAAGTTGCTAGGGATGTTTTACCAACCATTTTGCATGTCCTGAGGAGATGAGGTTACCCCAGCCTGAAAAAAGGAGTGTCATAAAGCAAAATAATGCATGGGAACATGAACCACAGAAGAAAAAAAACAAAAGAAAAAAAAAAAAAGGCACAAAACCAAAAATGCAATGAGCAGAGTGGCTCCAGCACACCTGTTTCAACTTCCACTGGAGTAGAACAGCACAGAGATGAGCTTTGCAAATCCCTGCACAAAAGCTGCTCTGTCCAATTCCATCACCTGGATCAAAATAACCTGTGAGGGAGCCTTGCAAGCAAGCACTGGGCGAATGGGCAGGTCTGAGCTCAGAACCCACTGCCAGCCCAGCAAAGCACCGTTAAGAGAAACCCTGTTTTCTTCCCTCTGCAGTGGCTCTTGGCATGCCCAGGAAAAGAAGATGCTTTAACACAGCAGCAACAGTAGCACTAAAAAGAACTCTTGTGTGTTAAATCATCAGGAAAAAAACAATTATTATCCTTTTCTTCTTTGTGTTCCTTTTGTTTTCCTGCCAAATACCAGAGAGAACAAAATAGCAGGTTTTTTGCTGTGCAAGGCAAACTTGTAAAATCAGAGGGAAAACAAATCCTGAGCAAATAACTCAAAGCAAATAGCTGGAGGAAGTGAGGGTGGGGAGGTAGGCAGCGGGAGGACCAGCTGATACATTTTCAGTGTTTGCTGTATTAAGCCTTGAAGTAGGAAGATAAACAGTGAATGGACATCTCCATAATCAAGAAATGCCCTGCTCTGTTTGGTGAGCAGCAAAATGCTTAAAGCTACACCCCAAGCCTAAAGTGCCACCAGCAACCCACACTGCAGCTCCAGACACTCTGGGGGTTCTCACACCACAACATCCTCAGGACTGCATCTGACAGGGCAGCAGAAGCTGCGCTCAGAGCTGCAGCTGAGGATCTGGTGCTACAAACCTCAGCCAGAGAAGCGCGAGCAGGCACACGGCAAGAGCCGGGCTGTGCTCCTGAATCCTGACATCTCCTGATGCCACCGTTTGCTGAGGCTTCCCTGCAGGACTGCGGCCACGCTAAGAGGGGTGGAAGGGAAGTGGCAAGCAGCCCTTTTGGCATCAGAGCCTCATCCCCGCTGGCCAGGACAGGGCTCTGGGCAGTTCCCTCGGCGTCACGCTGGGAGCAGAGGCGAGCTGTGTTTTCTAGCCCTGCTCACATTCCTCTGCAGGAGCAGCTCCGTGGGGCTGAGCCAAGCCAGCAGCTCTGCTTCTTGGACTCTCCCACCATATTGGACTCTTGATCAGGGTATTGCTTTCTCTCCTTAGTTACTCTTAATTTGAAAACTGAGCTCCAATCCCCACCTATTGGCACACAAAGGAACCTTCTTCTTTCTCCTTAACCCTGCTGTGACCACAACAGCTCATACAAGGCAGAATTACTTACACCTACACACCATGTAAGTCAGTTTGCCCCCTCTTTCCTCACAAAAAAGAATGTCTTCCCATGCAGCAAATTGAAAATCCTGCCTGTTTAAAATACAAAACAGCAGCAAACTGAAAGAGACCTGGAGAGGCCACTGCCTGCCCATAATAGGATTAAGGGCTATATCTCAGGCAATGCTTTTGGAATCAGCTGTTGCTTATCTGAGCTTCTTTGTAGAAGCTACAATTTTGTACCAGACTCCATTACTGGGTGACCTAACAAACGCTTTTTTTTTTTTTTTTTTTGGCTGACTCTACAAAGTCCATATAAAAACCCTGAGTTTCTTGTCACTGAACGGCCAAAATGCAGGTGCTTTAACTGGTGAAATAACCGCAGCTCTCCTTGCCCAGCCTTCACTAGGGAGGCTGCCTCGAAGAGCAGACTGCACTTTCTCCCAGCTCCTCCACACCACGCACTGAAGATTGCTTGTTTTTACCACAATTAAGCCTCTGAACTATTTTGAAATCCCACACAAAGACAGCCCTGTACAACAGGCATTATGCACACATGCTTCCACATGCCTCCTGTTTACTACCAGGCACAACTGCGTAAACCAGTTCCCCGATGGTCTCTCGACACATCTCCTGTTTTCCGTCTTCAGAAAATGACAGTTCTTACAGAAAATAAGAAAGCGGGCTGCAAAACAGTGGCATAAAAATGACTTCTTGGTGGCCTCCTCTCTTGCTCTCCCAGAACAGCATTTCTCCTCTACCCAAGGAAACATTCAGACAGCTAATGAATTCCCTCTCATCCCTGCAGTTTTGCCCTGCTGGTTTCCAGGAGGAGCAGTGGAGAGGACTCCTGGAAACATCCCTGCCTCTCCTGCTATCCAAGCTGAGCATGCTCCCATTTTACAGTCTTCAATCCCTGGAGCCCAGAGCCAGTGCAGACCAGAAGAGATAACGACAAGAAAGTGCCAAGTTTTTCAGTCCCCTTTTTCTCATCCTGCTTAACCTAATTTTACCAGCTGAGCTGGGTGACTTTCATAGGCAAAAGCTGCCTGCACAATGACTTCTATTCCACTCACTCCCAGCCCTTTTCTTCCACAAGTGAGAGCCGATACCCATCACTTGCAATTCAATAGGCTTCATATCGTCTCCAGGAAATAATTGAACTCTTTGTGGCTTTCAGAGCAACATTTTGATATTTTCCCTGGCCTCAAAATGCTGCTGGATTCTGTTAAAATGGAAGAGATGGCCAGTGTGCATGAGCTGGGGGAAGAGAAAGCCAAGAAGAAGACAAGTCAGCTGCCTGCAAATAAACAGGGTAAGCAGGGCAAACCCAACAGCTCCCAACGGGAAGGACCAGTTCTTTCACCATGTGTTGACTGGCCTCCCTCTTTGCCTCGCCCTAAAAAAAACAGACACTGGGAGTCTGAGCCAAAATCTGTTATTTAAATGGGACCAGTCCCCCACTCCACCTGGTTCCAAAATAACCTGACAAGTTTCTGTTCTGGCATGGGTTTCTCCCTGCCTCTTTTCACTCCCGAGCATCACGACCATTACAGCCCTGCAAAATGAGCCACTGCAGCTGGTACAGAAACCTCAGATGACATGCACTTTGTAAGGAGAAGCCAGAGGGAGGAACTGGCCAGCCTTACCATGCTCCATGCCCAAAGCAAAACCAGCTATTTCTTTTGTGCACTTGTCTGGTGCTCTCCAGTGACAGTTTGTTGGGAACAGGAGATCCCTGGATACTGTCAGCCCTGTGAAATCTATTGAGCAGACACAGCTCTTTCCTTGAGGTGAAATCCCTTCATCTGAGCAGTCTAATGGACACAGTTCTCCTGAGACCCCACCATGGCTGTGTAGCTTCACAACCACTGCAAAACCTCCAAACCCTTTCCTCTGGTGGTATTCAAAGACATTCCTGCAGGGCTTTCACATGCCACATCCTTCTGCCTGGCTGCCATTGGTTTCGTGCCCTGTCTCCTCGCTTTAGTGCCCACAGACTTCTGCTGGAAGCGTTAATGAGAGCAATGTGCAAACAAATGTGGAAAATAATCTCTAATGCTGCAGGGGCAGAGGCCAGCGGAAACCAGAGGATGTTTTCTGGCAAAACAGCAGCAATAAGAGCTGTTCTCTAAATAAATAATGCCTCAATGCATACAAGCTTAGCTTTAGCAAAGAGACCTTGAACTGAAGGCTCTGCCCAGTGCTTCTTACCCATCTTCAGGGAGGTACTGGTGCACAAGCCCTTTTCATGGAGCTGTGCACCCAGGTGGGCATGGCCACCAAAGTTCACTCAGGTGGCAACATTTCAGGAGTCCTCATCTTTGCTGTTCTCCCTATTAAAAAAGCTTCATCTGCCTATGAAGTAATGAAGTGCTATCAGCTGCATTTGACAGAGGAGAGAGCAGTCCCTCAGAAAGGCCACGGCTGAGATCCCCTCGTTGGGAGTGCAGGAGCACAGAAGCACTGCAAAGCTGCCAGCCTGGCATGACTCTCCTCATGAACAAACCCCCACGCAGGCCTGGCTTCCAGACCATTTCCTTGGATTACCCTCCCGGGGCACAGGCCACAGGAAGGCCCAAGAGTGTCCTGCCCCATGGGGACAGCTCCTGTCTGCTCCCTGAGCACACTGTGCCCCACGGGCAGAGCAAAGCCTGCTCCACAAGGGGATTCCACCCCGCAGGCTTCTCCCTGCGCTCCAGCCCCCAGCTCTGCCCAGAGATCCTCATGAGGCACAGGGGCTGCTCAGGGGCTACCACACCTTGCCCAGAACTGTTGTGACAGTTGTCCAGGGGTTGTTACCACTGTCTGTCACACTCGCTGGGGCTGCAGAGGGAGCCAAGACCAGCAGCCCATTTGTTGCCTGCCCTGATAGACATCCTATTGATAGCTCCATCTCACACTGGCAAAGCCCTTTGTACCACTCTGGGACAGCTGCTCCGATGCCAAGAATTCCTCACAGGCTGGCCAGCCCTCGTGGTGCTACCAGGGAAGCTCCAGTTTCAGCAAAGAATTTGATGGTTGTCTGGCAAGTGTATAAATCATAAAAGTATCTTTGTTCTGCAACACTTCAAACCTTCTGAGCTCTCTCGTATGGCTGCAGTTTGCTGGCGCTTGCTGCTCCATTTATATAAGCTAAGCTGTGCAAACTCATCCCTTTCCAGCCTGTAGGCAGCCGGTTACACCACACAGGGATGCTGCCCCACCATTCCGAGCTGCATTCTGCTGACAGCAGGGCCTTTTTTTGAGAAGGTGCAGCCTTCTTTCAGGATTTAATTTCACAGGAAACCCAGTGGAATCCAGGATTTTGAGACCAATTCACTTCAATAAAATCAGGAGGTTGCATCCAGGCGAGCCCTGTGCCCAGGAAAGGAGAGCAAAGCTCTCAGTTTTGCCCAAAACAACTGCAATCCAGAACAAGTTGCCTTACCCTGGAAGATGGGAGGGTGCAAGGCAGATGGGGACTGGGAATTTTCCAGCCCACAGCTTAAAAAATGGGTGTGAACAAGGAGGATTTCAGAAGCTTGGTGCTGGATTCCCTCGAATCCGTAGGCAAAGTGCTACTGCAAAAGTGCACGGTGTGGGTGCAGGAGAAGCCCCTGCTGTGGGTGGCATTTACTGCCCAGACAGCTCCTGCCACGGAGGGCATTGCTAGGCCCGGGGCAAAGGCAGATTTGGGGCTGGGGCTGCCCCCACCAGAGGCTGCTCTGCTGAGCAATGGTCCCACCCTTCCTCCCACCCCTCAGCCAGGTGGGAAAGCAGCGTTCCGTGGGCAGGGAATGGGTGTATCCCGCGAGGGCTGGGCCAGGATTTATCTGCTGTGAATCTGCTGCAGCCCTTTGATGTTGGTGGGTCTGACGGGTGGGTTGGTGCCGGAGCCCTGTGATAATGAGGTGAAGCCAGTGGAACCTGCTCAGACACTCAGCTCATTTGAAAATCAGGATTTTATGGGGCTGCTGAGCAAGGAGAGCATCTGTGCAGTGCTACGTGGGGCTGTGCAGGTACCCAGGCCAGAGGCAGCTAATAAACAAGTGAGGAAGGACTGGAGAGAAAAAAGCTCCAGTTTTCAGCAAAACCTCTGAACTTCTTCCCAATACAAAGCACTGAGTTCTGTGCTTCGCCAGTCAAGCCTTTTACTCAACCTAGGTCAGGTATTTCCAAAGTGTTCTTTAAAAAAAAAACTCAGCTAAATATATGGGATGTCAGGATGAGGGCTGCACTAACTAAAAAAAAGGAGTAAACATCATCCAGGTTGCCCTTCCCACCTCAGCAGCTGCACCACTGGACTCTCCCATCCCCACAGGGAATGGGAAGGACCCCAGGAGCAGCAGGACACATGTGGGCCATGAGTCTCTTTGCAAGTGATGTTTAAATGCCCTGTGGGCCATCAGAGTCCTAGGGAAGGACGATCTGATGTCATCCTCCCCTACATCCTAAAGGCCAGGGGAATCTGTGGGTGGGAGTGAAATGAAAAGGGAGAGTCTTTTGGGATCCCAGATGGCAGAATTTGGATGGGAAAGAGCCACATTTCAAAGCTCAGGCTATGTATATGCATTTCTAGATGTGTCCCTGTGTGTGTGTGGATATCCAGACATCTCCTTAGGCTCTGGGATACACAGACATGCACAGCACACCCCCCACCCTAAGTGCCCATCCCTTGCCCCCTTGGGGAAGCAGAGAATTCAGAAGTTTTCATTTCAACTCCCTCCCTCCACCTAGGTCTCCCATCCCAGGCAGACCATTAAATGCTGTGTGCAAGGATGAACTAAAAGGTTCACAACTGCAAATATCAACATGGGCAGGCTGTTTTACACTTACCAAGGAAAAAGGATTTTCCCTCATTTATCCAGTTTGTGAATGAGCTCTAATACCACTGAAACCAGTCAAGTAACATCCTGGAGTAAATGAGATCCAAAGGGGCTTGGGATCTTAAAAGGGGCAGTTTAGGGACACAGAAAAGCTTTAAAGCTAAGGAAAAGCTTAATGGGGGAGGCAGGGGAGGGTGGAAAAAAAAGCACCTACCTGCAGGCCATGAGAAATGTTTCCCACAGGAAATTAAAACTCGTAAGTCATGCATGCCCACCTAAGCCCATGCCAGGAAGGAGAAATAAAAGGCTGGGGAAGGGGAGGGAAGCAAGGAAGGGAAGCAGCTGTAGCAGAAACAGTTTTCAATAACCAATGGCTTGGGCTCAGATTTCCAAGTCTCGGGACATGATCTGATGTGGAAAGGGATGGGAAGACAGCACTGGGGCAAGGCTTTGGCAGCTGGAGCTTGCGGCAGCACTGTGGACCTGTGCAACCCTTCTGGGTGATGGGTGATGTCCCAGCTCAGTGTCCATACCCCAGTGCACAGGAGAGGGACAAAGAGCTGCTGGTTTGCAGATGCTGCCAGCTGTGGCTACAGACCCTCCTGCACAGAGACAGGGGAGCTGGTGCTGGGAGCAGGCATCAAAAGGAGAGGCTCAAGGGAAGACTGCAGACAGGAGAGTGGCCAAAACCATGTAGAAGCCTCTCTGTGCATGAGTGGTGCCCTGCAGGAGGACAGGGAGAGGTCGGGGAGGGCCTCAAGAAGGAGGAGGAGAGGGCATGTCCTGTTGGCAGTCAAGGGGCTATGCACAGGAAAGATGCTCACGTGCCTTAAAAAGCCAAAGCAAGTTTCCCCAGGGGAAGCCCCTGCTTCTTCCTGCAACCTTTCCCACCAGGGTTTTTTGTAGTTTTCTCCATTTTTTATTAACTTTTTTAACACCTTCCCAAAAGCCTCCCCTTTCTACCCAACCAGCAGCTCACAGGACAAGGCTTCCAGGGCCAAGCCCTGTCCCAGGCTGACAAAAGGCAGAAATGCCTTTGCCCAGCTGCTGCTGCTTCTCCAGCAGGGAAACCAGGCCTTGCAAGGAGCAGCCCTTTCAGGATGAGTGGTCACTCTGTGGGATGGCTGCATCAGCTCTGCACCTCTTTCCTCCATCCATCTTTCTGGAGGCAGCCCTGGGCTGGGGGGTGGATGTCTTTCCTGGGTGGCCCAGCCCAGACAAGCCTGATTTCCCTGTCTGGGCACCATGTTTTCTCTGTTTCCTCTGAAATCTTACACTCTGCAGAGGTTATTTCAGGCCATTCTGGTTGATGGCTGTATTTTTGTCCCAAATGTGATGGCTGTCACTGAAGCTCTCAGAGAAGAGCCACACTGCTGTGGAGAGGAAAAGGAGAGGGAGCAACATGGCTGTTGAAAGGAAGGAGGAAAACATACACCAATTGCTTTTGGCTTTTCTGTTTTCCTGTCTGGTAATTTAATTCATCTCCTGTCACTTTCTAATTTTTCCATGCATTTTTCCTCTGGGATTATTTGGGTTTTTTCTTCCTTCACCGACCTCCTCATACTCCCAGCACACCTGCTCCCTTGGGCCTCACCTGGAGGGAAGGGAATTGCCTTGTTTATGACAGTGTTCATACCTGCACTTCTCCAGATCAGGGGTGAAAGCTCTGCCCTAATCACAGCAACTGCTGAGCCTCAAAAGGGGACAGATGAAGCAGCATTTCTGCTGAACTTGACACAGCCAATTTCATCAGACTTCTCACACAGAAACCTTTTTTTTTTTTTTCCTCAAAACTTAAAAATGGGGAAGTTGGTGCACTGGAGTCCCCCTGAGGCTGATTTTTATTCATCTGACAAAGCAGGTTGGGGTCAGACGGAGGCAGACACAAGTGTGTGGTCTGATTCTGGTCTGGCACCACTGCTGCTTTCTGCACTGGAAAAGACATCCCTAAAGACACATAGAAAGTCACTTTTAATGAAAAGGTAGTCCTTCCATTTAACAGGAACAGGAAAAATATAGCCAGCAGAAGAGTTTTAAATATTTTTTCTGGCTCACCAGCAAGGGGGAGTATGTCTTGTTGAGAGCAACAAGGAGCAGCTACATGCAGCACTCACAGTGAGGGCAAGTACCTGACACAGCACTGGCCCTGAGCTCCTCTTTCAGCATTCCTCACTCATGCACACCAGAGAACCAGCAAGAAATAACAAAGGTTGTTTTGCTTGTGCTTTGGAAAATGCTTGAGTAAAACAGAGTAATTTTTTTTTTTTTTTTCTTTTATTTAAGGAAAAAAGAGACCACGTGTCACCACATCCCAAGGGCTCTTACACAACATTCTGCAGGTCCTTAGGAAGGAAGAAATAAGGTTTTTATTCTTAGGCTGGTGAGTTGGACTCAGCAAGGCAGGCCAGATTCACACTCCAAACGTTTGCTGACTGATGGGATTCACAGCCCTGAGCTACAGCTCTCAGGGATGGACAAAGAGAGGAGAAAGTAAGAGGAGAAGAAAGCCAGTGCAATCAAGTGGATTGGGCATTCGTCTAGGACTGAGACAACTGGCATCCAGTTTCCATTCTGAAAACTGGCTAAGGCTGATGCATAAATGCTTTGATTTCTGGGACTGAGAAGAGCCAGGCTTGAGCTCCCAAAAGCCCAGGTGTCACCACATCCACCTGGGAGAGACAGGCCAAAGTGCCTGGAGGCAGGAGGAGGACTCTCTGACAGCCTCCATGAACACTCTCCCAAGGATAAAGCTCAGGAGGGCACCTCGTGTTGGCAACAACAAGGTCTGACATGTCCTGAAAGCCAAGTCACAGCAGGCAAGAGGGGAGAAAGCTGATTTAGTAGAAAGAGGTAGGAATCCTCCCAGCCCTGGGCTGTGGGTGCTGCCCATCTCCAGCCATAGGACAAGTCTGGGATGGTACCAGCACAAGCCCACCATGGGTCTCCAAGCAAAACACAAGTGTGAGGTTAAAATGCACGAGCATCTGGGTCATTCTGCATTCTCCATGCCCTCCTAGCAAACACCCAGCAAAACAGAAGAGCAGTAAAACCAAAGGTGGTATACCACACACGCTTATTTTTAAACATGGGAAAAGTTGTACATCTCATATGAAAGTAGTATTTTAAAAAGCAAACATCCTCTGACTCTGTCATCACAACTATACATTTTATGCAGGAGTTGCCCCGGTGGGAAAGATTCAAGCTCCAGCCTGTTCAATATCCAGAGGCTTCATTATGTGCACATTATGAGTATTAGTCTAGTCTTGGCTCTGATTTGTTACTTTCATGGCTTTCTGCATGGAGAACACCTTAAAATTCCTGCTTTTCCCAGGGCTGAGGTAATTTTCTGTATTGTGTGGGATTTACCTTAAGCATGGCTCAGAGTCTTGAGGGCTTTTTTCCCCTTACTGTATCTCAGCTCAGCTTTAGCCAGGACTCGTCTGAGTACAAGCCATATTTTATTCTGTATTTTTGTTGCTAACTAATTAGGATTGCAGCTGTAAATAAGAGATACAGGGCTCGCTCTGCCACATCACTAAGCCAAACAGCACTTTGTCAGCAGCCTGGAGCTCGTGTCTAAAAAGGCTCAAAAGAAGGAGCAATAAACTTCTAGCTTCTTCTCCAATGGGAGAGCGAGGTCTAGAAAGGTGGCAAATCTCTCCTTTCACTTTGGATCTTCTGGGCTGAGTGGCCCTCTGCTCTCAGGATGCAGAAACTGGCCCCTGGGAATGGAAGTGTCTGGGGTTGTCAGGGCTTGGGCATGAGCAGGATGGGCTGTAACCTGCTTGGGGTCCAGCTGGGGCTGGGGAAAGACTCCTGCATCCAGCAGGGAGCAGAGAGACCAAGGCAGGAAAACATGGACCATTTCTCCATGGAAAAAGCAGTGATGGGAAGGGGCAGAGCTTGCAAGTAACAACTTTGAACAGTTGTAATTTTGAATTTTACTGAATCAGGCCAACATATACAACTTATTTATAAGTAAGCAACTAACAACTGCTCTGAGGGTGAGGTTTTTGACGCGGGATGGAAGATGGCAACAGAACTGCCAGGACCAGCTCACACTCGTGCAGAGACCTTCACAAACAGTCCTTGGTCAAGCCAGAAGTCAATGAACACTTCTTTTCCCTTAGTCCTCTTTCCCTTTCCCCCTTCACCCCTAAGGCCAGTGAAAGGCTGAGCACTGAACAAGGCCCTGCTCACATGGGGCTTGAATGGGCTGAGGGTTTGCACTGCACTCCCACACAGGGGCAACACCGAGACCTTTGTGAGGATGAGAGCTGCAGGATCAAGCCCCACACACCCCAGCTGGCACATCCCATTCCTGGGCCACAGGAGCAGAAGCCTTAGCCCTTGAAGGAGCATCTTCATGAACGTGGTTTCTAACAAACACAGCCAAGTGCTCAGGGACAAGATTTTGAAGTAATTGGGAAACACTACTGAGGAGAAGGAGGGGATTTTTTAATTTTTCCTAGAGTTATTTATTTTTTAACAACACAAACAGCCAGGACTGCTGAAGAGGGTAGACCTTCCCCCTTTCCCTTAGGTGATGGATCCATCTCTGCATCATGGCTCAGCCATACATCTCACACTTGGGGGAACAGGAATAGTGAAGCAAAGCTCAGCAAGGCTCTGTAAAAGCTCTGTTGGCCTTGAAACGGGGCAGCAGTGCTCTCTTTCCCACTCAGACCTTCCTTCACTCCCAGCTCTTTCACTACAAGCAGCCACCTCAAGCAGCCCTATTGCAATTGGCACTAATGATCACACACAAGAACTTGGCTTGGAAATCTTATGTCTGTGTGTTGATGGCTTGAGTAGTCTGACAGAATAAGAGCAATTTTCTATTGGGGCTATTTGGGCTTTATTTGCACCAAAAGGTACTGGTTCAGATGTGGCTTGCCCTCCACAAACCTACAGAGAAATGTTGGCTTGTACGGAAAAAGAGAGGGAAATTCAGGAGCAGAGACCTCCAAGGAAATGGAACAGTCTTCTGCCTTCTAAACAGTCCTGCCCCGTGTGAGGTCTCTGCCACCCTATAAAGGCCATCCAGCCTGGCATGGCTGGATCCAACATAAAATTTTCTTTCTGTAGCATGGAAAGCCACTCCTCCTAAAATGGTTCCACTCTCAGACCTGTGAATTAATTTTTATGCCTAGCTGGGGTTTTTTAAACAGCACCTTCGACTGTGTTTAGGAGAAGGGGAAAAGCAATAGCAGAGGTCATTTTGCCCCCTACCTTTGGCCTTTAGCAGAACCACACTGTAGTGTGAGCACTCTCATTACAATATCTCATTATCAGACAACTGGAAGCTGAGAAGACAAACGGCCAGCTGTTGACAGGCCAAATGTGAGCCCCGGGTGAACTCTATTATCCTGCACCTTCAGGACAGAATTGGCATCCGAATCTGACTTCAGCAGAACGAGCTGTGCTTGGGGGAAGGGCAGGGGTGAGAGCGGAAATGGCAAACCTGCAGAGAGCAGCCTCGCAGCTCGGCTGGCCAAGAACACACTGACCTGTCTTTGCTAGGGCTTTCCACGCCCTGCAAATGTGCTGTCCTCTTTCAGTGCACTCTGCAAGGGGGGCAGCCGTGCCCCAAAATCCCTATTGTGGTGTCAGGATTTCATCTGCAGCGACAGCAGCTGTGTGAATTTTATTAGCAAAGGCTTTCGGTCCTTAATAGTTTCCACCGAGAGAATGAAAAAAAACAGGCAAAAGAAAACAACAATGCTGTGAAGTGGTTTGGTGCATTCATATTCTACAGACCATATGCACACATGCTGGCAAGCAGTATGGCAGGCGGGACTTCACTGCTGACGTGAGTTGTGGTCAACAAAGGAAGCTAAAAAAGGAACTTGGGGTTTCTATTAATTGAAGGGGGGCAGGGGGATGTCTGAGCTTACAGGAATCTAGGATGTATTGTTGCAGATTTACACAGAGCACAGGAGATGTGTGCCTCACAGAGAGGTGGCAGATCAGCCAGAACCAGCAGTCCTGGAAACTGAAAGCAGCTTCCAAGAAATGTCGAAGGTCCCAGCTGCTATTGCTCAACATTTCAAGGCAAAGGTGGAAGAACCACGCTTGCCCTCTTGCCCCTCTGGGATGTTCTGGGTATCACACATGGTTCCCCCAGGAGGGAGCAAAGATAAAATCAACAGTTGTGAGCTGCCAGCATGTAGCAATGGGGCCATGAGTCCATTGATGTGTTTATATCAATAAACACATTGGGATCCTGCACCCCAGCTCCAGTCTCAAGAGCTGAAAGAATGGGCACTTCATTCCCTGGTTTATGGAATGCCTTTCACCTCCCCCCAGCAGAATTAGGCTTTTCTTTAGGTACTAAGGAGACAGTCCATGGGGTTTTCCTGTTTATAAACATTTCATCATAAGAACTTCCTCTTAACCTTCTTGTTGGGGTTAATAATTATCTCACTAATAGCTCGGAGAAAACAGCACAATTTCTCTTGGGGATCACTGTGTTTGGAGACTGTTTGGAGCAGCGCCCATTCTTTACAGCCACAACTCTCCTCACTGGAAATCCCCTTCCATTTTCCTGAATTTGTTTCGGAAAAAAACCTACTAGAGCTATTTCCAAGAGCTAGTGCCACTATCTGTGGGCTCCTCATGCCCTCTGAGCAACACGGAACTTCCTCCTCCATCAGAAACAGTCAGAGGCTCTCTCACAGAAGTTCTGTGGTTCTTCCCAAACAAGTTGATTGGTTTTTTACTGCTGGCAGTGTGCCTGGAAGAGTTTTTCTTCTTTTTTTTTAAAAAAAAACTTAACAAGACATCATTTGATGCTATTGTTCACCTTGAGAAAGAGTCCAGCTCCAGGAATGAATGCTGTCAGGCACAGCTAATCCTGAAGCTTATCAAAGTGATGACAAAATTGGGATCAATATCAGCTACATTAATTTAACATTTGTACTTTGATATGAGTCACATCTCTGAGTTAGGTTACAAATATCACCACCCCCTCAGGTGCCAAAACACCCTCCACAGCCAAAACACAACACAAAAATTAATCCTTTCCTCTATGATGATTTTATAATCTTCATCTCTAAGGCATCTTAAAATAACTGTGAAGGGTCAAAGACAGTCACCAAGGCAAAATTCTCCCCTCAGTTGGAGCTGGGACTGCTTACATGTTAGGGATGATACAAATCAACAGAGAAACCAAAGAAGCTGTTCTCATAACTTCAGTTTCAGGCTGTCCAGGGCACCAGCCTGTCTCACACCAAAACCACTATAACTCCAGCATCTTGAGCACTGCCACCTCAAAACTCAAACTCAGCCCCTCACCTCTTATGGTCTCAGCTGAGGCAGGGTTGAAGAGACACAGTCCTAATGAAGTAACCCTTATTCCTCCACCCCTACTGTTTCAGGCTGTACAGATCCAAGATTCTGGGTTTGCCTTCATTTCTCTATTTATATGTGAAACCAAAGTCCAGAAAAGCACAGTTATTTGAGAAGAACACACCAACAGCTTCCCCATGGCCCCTACAAAAACTGGAGGAGGCCACTACCTCTTTCTACGAGTTATGTTAAGGGAAATGGTTGACTCACGCAATTGCCATGTACAAAGAATTAAAACTCCATTCCCTGTCGATGGAGAGGGCAGAACATCCCTCATGGCACTGTGCATCCAGAAGAGTGACCCAACACTGACTGTGTGTGCTTTCCTTTGCTGCATCAAAATGTCATGGCACAAGTGCAGGTGTTTTATCCCAGTGTCCTAGCCAAATTCCAATAATTATACTCCCCGTCCCTCATTTTCCTCTGCAGATTCAGCCAAGCACAACCATCAGGTCTCTTCTGTCAGTGTTCTCTCATACAGTGTGGGGCAGCTGCCATACTTCTCCCCAGAAGCAGCTGCAGTGAAGTGCAAGGAAACCAGATTGCCCTACAGGAGTGTGAGACCACAGCGGGATCAGATCCTTCAAAGCAAGAGGCGATTCTGAAACGCAAAGCTTCAAGATCTGCGCCCCTTCCACCCTGCTCAGTCCCCATCTGTGTACCAAAATGGCTTGATGAGTGTCGAACACAGGCAGGTTCGTGTCAGCTGGCTCAGAGCCAGAAAGCACAAGGGATAGGACCAGGATGGAGAAGCACCAAGGGCTGGACCCTCCATTGAGGGGCACCAGAGATTTTTAGGCCTGAGCTGGTGTGGGTGGGGGGAGGAGCCATGCCCTGAGCCCACCCTGTGAGCCTGGGTACCAGAAGAGACAGCAGCAGCTGCAGGAGCCGAGCGCGCTGAAGGTGATTTTCTAACAGCCGGCTCAAGAAAACACCATGACTTTACAGCCAATTGTATGAAATGGGCCTGAAGTGCCTTTAGCACAGCCCGAGTCCTAGCAGCATCCAAGCTGTCCCTGAAGCCTCCCCTGACCCTGCTCTGCATTTAAAATGAATTCCAGGGAGCATTATATTCCAGACAAAGCGGAACAGAATTAGATTTAGGAGAGAGCAACTGAGGTGATTGACCAGGGCCCAGGACTAGAGGGGAGCCCCACTAATCCACATCAGACAGCAGCAAAAGTCAGCTCTTCCATGGGGGGCAGGGAGGAGGTGACCAAGGCCTGCCTTTGCCCTGTGCCCCAGAATTTAATGCCTATGTGTGGCGAGAGAAGGTCAACATAAGCAGGAGAGGCGAGGAACAAAGACCCCACACAGGATAACAGTGAGGTGACTTAAACATTTACAGGCTCGCTCCAAGCGGGGGCTGAGGAGAAGTCAAGTTTTGTGCAAGAAGGCTGTAAATTTCCTGTTCAAATCTGTACGCCAGGTTTCCCAGAAGCAAAGGCAGTGCTTTCACAGCTGTCCAGAATGGGTTGCAGGGCAATGTCTCGGCGATTGCAATCGGCTGCTGTGGGGCTGCTATCGGTGTTTGCAGGCCCTGCTGGGGTGTCAGCCCTGCAAGGTTAGTGTGAGCGACTCTGATTGAACGAAACCGCTCCTCAAAACCTCACAGCAGCACAGCACACCCGTGAGTGCATGGGCACGTCCCACCAAAGAGCCACCGGCGAGGGGGACAGGGCCGTGGTGACCTCCCGGTCCCCTGAGGTCCCTGAGGTGCTCCATGGATGGGCAGCTCTCCAGGGATACGGGAGCCCTGTCGTAAAATGAGCTCGGGGAGCGTGAGAGTGTGAGAGAGGAGAGCACTGAGAGCACTGAGCAAAAGTGAAGACGTGTTGGTTTCAGTTCCAGCCACAAGAACTGGGTGAACATGAATGTGACCCAAATTACATGAAGATATTTGCATCACAATGAAAACACGCTGCTACTGCAGCAAGGGCCCTGCCTGCCCCACCCCACCCCCTTCCTACTTTTCTGGAAGAAAGATTTAGCACAAGGGTTTTGCTCAACCCACCGCTTCCTCATTTGTCCCTGACTACTTCTCCATCCAGTTCAGGGCTATAGGGACTCAGTGTGAGCCTTACAAAATCCCAGCCCCGAGAAGAAAGAAAGGATTCCAGCTTCCCATTTCCACTATGGGAGGGGAAGCTAAGGAGGGAACTACTTCTCCTCCCAATTAACCAGCGATGTAAACTGGCCGGATGATGAGGGAGAGCATGAACTG
Source organism: Dasyornis broadbenti (assembly GCA_013397935.1). Taxonomy (NCBI): domain Eukaryota; kingdom Metazoa; phylum Chordata; class Aves; order Passeriformes; family Dasyornithidae; genus Dasyornis; species Dasyornis broadbenti. The sequence goes on from VZRN01006817.1 coordinate 282,182, forward strand.
CCCACAGGGAAAGGGCAAAATCCCTAGCCAGAGGCACGGCTGCAACAACCGGCTAACACCAAACAGCTTCCCGGGAAGTTCAGCACCTTGTTCAGAGCAGCTTGTAAAGCCACCAGCCACCCCCCGGCTTCCTCCCTCCCTACAGACAATCTTCTGGTCCTGCTAATTTGTTACTTCCTATGTAAAAGCCTTTTATTCCTGCATTCTCCCCTTTCTCCAGAAAAAAATATGGGTTAGGATTTCAGACCTGGTCTCCTGGGTTCTCTTGGCATGCACTTAACTTCCACGTCCTTCAAGGACTTTTCACTGTGACCTCCTGGGGATAAAGAGTAACCTCATTATGCTCCTTTTCCATATATAACACTTCACCCTCTTTCTTGCCCCCACCAAAGCAAGAAAGGAAATTAATACTCAAAAATACTGTGCTTTCAGCAGTATTTGAAACAAAATGCTACCACAAATCTGGCTGATTTCCATCACTGCCCAGGTGGTCTTCACTGCTGGGTGCTACTCTAGTGACAGCAATCCCAAGCCCAATAGTGATGCTTTTGTGGCAGTCCCTGGCTAGTAGTGCTCCCTTATTTTCCAGGAAAAATGGTGAGTGTTTTTCCCACCAGCTGGGTCACCAGACCTGATGGTGAAATTCACCCACTGCCCCTCCAAAGCCTGGCAGGGAGCACCTGCTGAGGAGAGCCAGGTCCCAAGGGCAGAGAAAAAAAGTGAGATAAAGGTTCTCTTTGCTCTCCTGCTTCCAGGTATGGCAGTGGTGGAGTTACTCAATTGGATCACACCAGACCATGTCTGAGAGCTGTGCATACACTGCCCTTTCTGTCAGACCCCACTGCATGGCCGGGCTTCTTGTGTGTATGAAAGAACAAAGAAGGGGCTATGGACAAAACACCAGCCTAGGGCAGGTGAGACTGACTTTCAAGTCCTTCTGCAGCAACACACTTCTTCTGTGGCCTCAAAAATAACCTACAGGCAGAAGGTCTGGCCCTCAGAGCAGGTCCCACACCACTGTGGGAGGTGCCTGCCTTCCTCATCCCACACAGGGCCCAGAGCACCACTGAGTGCAGGCCACTCAAAGAACAGCACATATGGAGACATCTTAAACGCTTGCACAGCTCTTGACACAGGTTGCACAGTTCCACAACAGTTCCACACACACTTGCAGACCCACATTCAACATCTTCAGAAATTATTTGGATGCAGGACTGGAAGAGGGCCACTGAGCAAGTTCACAGATGATACAGAGCTGGGAGGAGCTGTTGACTCCCCTGATGGCAGAGAGGCCCTGCAGAGAGACCTTGTCTCTGGTTCGAGACAAGTTTTAGGAGGAAAGCGTTTCGGCTAAACGCCTTCCCCACAGGGATGGGGCCGGCACCTCCTCCCCCCACCACAACTGAACTGTTTGAATGTCAGTGAAAGAAAAACAAACTTATTTATTCAACAAAACAAAACAAAGCAAAATGCCCACAGAACACAGGAAAGAGCAAAGGACTTATTAAACCTGAGTGAACAGTCCGATAGGTTTTAGTGTCCGGTTTTTCTTGGGCGTAGCCCCGGGGGTCCTGCGGGGCCGGGCAATGTCCCTCAAGTGGCTTCTTGGAGGATTCTTGCCTGCTTCCTCTCGGGGATTGTCTGATGTCTCGGACGAGAAAGCAAGTCGGGAAAAGACAGTCCTAAAGAAGAACGCAGAAGGAGCAGTCCTCTCCCGCCACCGCCTCTGCTGGAAGCCGGGAAGAACGAGAACCCCCTGCCATCTTTCCCCTCCGCGCTTTTAAAGCAAAACACCTGGGGGGAGGGTTTTCAAAACAACCCACGCCAGCAGAGCTCCTCCCAGCTTCTTGAAGCTACAGAGCACATTGTCTGAGCATAAAGCAGATGATATGGAATACAAGATTATCATACTATCACCCCACAACAGACTTCTACAAATGAGAAGCCTGGGCAGTCACCAAACATGTGAAGTTCAACAATGAAAAGTGCCAGATTCTTCACCTGGGATGGGGCAGCCCTGGATGCATGGTCAGAAAGGGAAGGAGAGGCTGGAAAGCAGAGCCAGGGAAAGGCAGGGGGGGTGCTGGTCCATGGCCAGCTGGACATGAGGCAGCAGTGCCCTGGAGCCAGGAGGGACATCCCTGTCCTGGGGCACCAGGCCCAGCATGGCCGGCCGGGCCAGGGAGGGATTGTCCTGCTCTGCCCTGGGCTGGGGCAGCCTCACCTCAAATATTGTGTGAACTTTTGGGTGCCACAAGATCAGAAAGACATAAAGCCATTAGAGAGTGTCCAAAGCAGGGCACGAGGATGATGAAGGGCCTCGAGGGGAAGCTCGTGAGGAGCGACTGAGGGCACTTGGTCTGTTCAGCTGGAGGAGACTGAGGGGAGACATTGCAGTTCCAGCTTCTGGTGAGGGCAAGAGGAGGGGCAGGCACTGAGCTCTGCTCTCTGGGACGGGGACAGGACCTGGGAACGGCTGCAGCTGGGCCGGGGGAGGCTCAGGCTGGAGATCTGGGAAGGGTTCTTCCCCAGAGGGTGCTGGGCACTGCCCAGGCTTCCCAGGGAATGGGCACGGCCCCGAGGCTGCCAGAGCTCCAGGAGCGTTTGGACAGCGCTCTCAGGGATGCACAGGGTGGGATTGTTGGGGTGTCTGTGCAGGGCCAGGAGCTGGACTCCATGATCCTTGCGGGTCCCTCCCAACTCAGTGTATTCTGTGATTCTGTGACATTAGGCCACATGTGCCAAGTGAAGGCCTGTGCCTCCTGCCCAGCCTCCTGCCCAGTCTTGTACACACTGTTTAGCTGAGTGCCAACACTGATAGTGGATCACAGTGATTTTGCTCTCTCATATTTGCAGAAATAGCAAAATGTCCCATCCTTGTGGCACAGCCACCAGTTTCACAGGCTTTGCTGACCAACATTCCCACAGCATTCGCTCCTTCCACTCTTCTTTCAAGGAAAGTATAACACAGGGTAGATTTCTTACAGGGCTTGGCACGGATCATTGGCCATACGGTCTCTGTAAAGGTTTTGAAAAATAACTTCCAGTGAGTCAGAGCCACATGACTTTGCCTGGTCTCCCACCCCCACCCCAGTGTTGTCCTCCAGCCTGGTGTTCCACAGTGTCATCTCCCAGGCCACAAGAAATGTCTAAAGAAACAGTAGTGGTGGCAGCAGCAGCTATTTCCTAGCTCAGGAAGCACAAACTTATGGGCTTTCTTTCATGGTAAACAGCTGCTTCCTCACTTGTGCTGAAGAAAGTCCTTCCAAAGCTTTTCTTTTTAACTTCTGTAGCAAAACAAAATGAAAAACAGAGACAAATGTGTGAGGCTGCCTTTGATTTTCTGCAGTGGCAGCAACCAACCAGGGGAAAAGAAAAAAAAAGAAGGAAAAAAAAAAGAAAAAAGATAAAACCCAGTGTTGACTATAATGTTCCTCCGGGCAGAGAAGAATGCTGGAGGTGGTATATGCCAGGATGACATCAGGGGAGAGATGCATCTGATCTGGAGCCAGGAATCCTGTGCAGCAGGGAGCTATGCAGCATGGATGTAGAGAAGAGTGTGCATTTTTATAGGTGAAACTTGCTGTGCAGAGCACACAGACACAAGCTGAGGAACACAGATGGTGAGCTGCACACTCTGCCTGTGTGTCTCACTTAGGTGGAGCAGGCAACTCTGCATCTCAGAGGTCACCCAATGCTTTTCCCTGAGAAGAATGTGCTTCAGTTTGCGTTCAACTTTGCCAGATTTCAGCTGTTTGGGCTGGACTTTTTCCACGCTTGCTGTCTGCCCCAGGCTAAGTGGTTTTTGGGAAAGCTTCAGCAAAATGGTTCATTGCTTCTCAGCACAAGTCTAGGGGAAAAAACACATTTTGACCCTGTTACAGACTCTGTGTATGAAAAGCACTGTTTAGGAGATTCTGTGATGGCTCCACACACTGGAAAAGGAATATGGCATTTGTGCCATCAATACCAGACCTTCTGCTGCCCCTGCGTGATTTTCTCCAAATCAGCCACATTATAAGCTTTCCAGAAATCTCAGTCTGTGCAGGCTCAAGGGAGAGTTTTTAGGGTTTCAAAACTCCCACCTGTGTGCCTTATCCACGAGCCTGGATCATGGTGGAAAGAAGGAAGATGTCTTGTTTGAATAGGGGGTGGAGGGAAGCAATGGACAACCTGTGAGGGGCCTGTCTTCCCAAGCTCTGGGCCCTCCAAAAGCTTCTGGCTCATAAAAGGTGAGCTGCTGCCACCCAGTCATTGCCCAGAAGAGAAGCAATGCCCCCTCACACGCTCAGCCTCTGCTTTTGTCAAGCAGATCTTCCACGAGCGGTGTTAACCATTGCCACAAGAAAACAAAAGGACCGGGACTGTCCCTGTGGAGCAGGAACTGGTTCCTTGAGTCTCATCTCCATTGAGAGAAAACCCCACCAGAGCATGGGCTTCCTCCAAGGGATCTCTCCAGAGAGAGGCTGGCCAAGAGAAATAAGCCCCTGATGCCTCTGGCTGCCTTAGGAAAGATGTTCTGGGAAACCCACTGAGCCTGGGACTCAGGCAGATCCTCCACACAACACAAATGCAGAGAGGCTTTGCTTTGGGGAGTTTGGTTTCTCTTTCGTTTTTTCTGGTTTAAGAACACTAACTCTATATCCATGAAATCCTAGGCAGAAAGTGAAGGTGGCAAAGCCAAGCCTGGAACAGTTAAGAAAACCAGCATGAAAATGAGCTTGTGTTTGTCTCTCTTCCCTAGGCACACATAAAAATGTGTTTTCACGTGACGTGGTCAGGTATCAGTATCATGAAATATTGCTTACACTGCTTTGGATGTTTTTTGCAAGCAAACAAAAACTAAGCCAGGCTGCACTGATAAGTATTATCATGGGACTATCCTTAAAAGTGACACTGAGTTACACAATTCAGTCCCAAATACCTCTACTTCAATGAGTAAATCAATAGGAAGAAAAATTGGTGCAAAGAGCTGAGCAAGGCACAAACTCCCATTGCCTTGACAAAGAAAGACCTAATTTATACAAAAACATCACGGTAAGAGCAGGAAATATCCTGTCAATTGATATAAATCACTCCTTATCGCATCCTAATCCCATTCAAAATTAGAAGAATGCTCTAATCAGAATCTGCAAGAAGAGCTGAGGTAAAGGATAATGAGATGGTTTTATGAGAAGTCTGTTGGCATGGAAATATGTTACAAATCTGAAATTAAATTTAAAAAAAACCCAATATCTTCTGGTAGGACATAGATTCATTTTTGTGAAGAATCAATAAAATTGTCAGAAGGCAGGAAGCAGAACTGGAAGTACAGCTGGTGCTCCTGTGCATTTGCTGAAGAAAGAATTGATGTGAGCACCTTAAACACCAGCCATTCTCCTTCTGAATCCTCCTTCTGAAGGGTTTCCCCATCCAATACGACGGGAAGAATATAAGCCAAGCTCTCTACTTCAAAAATCCATTAATCGGTAAAGAAAGGAGGCAAACATGTGCTATTGATTATATAATTTAGGTGTGAGGATTTCCCGGTGGGCTGACATGTTTGGTGGTGACCTTAGCCTTTGAAACGGTGGATTATATAGAATAAATCTCCCTCTAGGAGTAGTGGACATTTTTCAGAGAAAATCTTTCTCTTAATATGCCACAGCTTATGACTGCTGAATGTATTCTTGGTCTAACCTCGAAAGAGGGAAAAATGGGAGGACTTCTGTAATTCTCTAACTAAAACAACATGCCAAAATCCCTCAGGGGCATTTCTGCAGATGATCCAGGCAGGGAAAATGTGGCCACTATATCTTGACTCAAATTAAAATAAGTGAGCATCTGGATTCCTTTCTGGAAGGAAAGATTTACACATTTGCAGCTATGAAAGGCGTGCAAGGTGGAGAAAACTGTGTGTTTTATATATCTAAACGAGACACTGTTTCTCTCTGACGAAAAATGCCTCAGATTTTCCTTTCCAGTTAACCATTTCTCTGGCCATGGCACTGCAGTTATCTAACCCTTCCCTGCTTTTTGGGAATCTCCAATAATATCAGAATAACCAATCTCCTACAAACAGGGCAAATCCTCTGCAAAATTTCAGGCAGTTTCCTGCAGAAATGAGAAATTACACAGCCTGTGGGTAGCTCCATACAACTGGTTATCTGCCCTTCCCCTTCACCCTTCCAGGAGCTTGTCAGCAGCCCAGGAAATTTCCATCAAGTGTGCCAGAGGGGCAGCTGTATCGCAGGAACACTCACACTTCATGCAAGTGGATGACAAAGGAAAGAAACATTAAAGATGGGCTCACTAAAACAGCAAAAAAACCCCACCTCACCCCTAATTAGCCATCAGAGACTCTACACAACAGAGGGCAAGCTGGCTCATCTCCATCCACGGCAGAATAACTTGCTCAGCAGGACATTTCTGGGTTTATTTTTAATATAAGGAAACCTGCAGTGACTGTTATGATGGACACAGAGACAGATCAAGGGAAAAAAACCACGCAGAAATGTGTGTGTGCTTCTTCAGCAACACCTGCACAGTTATCTAAGAAAAAGCAATCCTTTTACTCTTCATTCCATCCTCTCCTCGACTAATTTTGTTCTTTAATTATGACTCCTGGCAACCTGCAGTACAAATGAGGATTTTCCTCCTTTAGGTAATGCATGTTCTTGGCTCTGAGGAGGAAGCTTGTCTGTCAAAACATTAGCTGTCTCTTTTATATGTTAAGTATTAATTCTATTTATCTTCGAATTATTTTCAAATACTGGAGGCATTCTTCCCTGTATTGGAATGCAACAAGTGCTTAATTTCAGGTTTTCATGTTATTCTTGCTCAGGTATGAGGCCAAAAGTGAGTAATTAAGTTCTCATTTAAACCCCATTGCCTTAAATACCTTTTCTCTTACCACACACAGCCTCTTTACCAGCCCCATGCTCTTCCACAGGAGGCAGGAGCGAGTGGCCCATGGGGACAGCTACAGCCACAGCCTCATTTCAGGTGGCCTGGAACCACATTATTATTATCCCACCATTTACTGGGTAGCACTAAGGCACGTGTTAATGTGTGGCACAACAAAGGACTTATTGGTCCCTCAGCGGGGAAGGAATTTCTTGTCCCTGATGTAAAGGAAGGAGTTAACAGCTCACCACCACCTGACACAGAGGTTCTTTTCCCCTGTTAGGCACAGCCTGTAGCCACAGCTAAGCCATGGCAGGGCTGTGCTTCCAGCAGGACTAAAACCAAGGGTTGAGTGGAGTGGTACAAGGAAAAACAAGAGACATGGGTGGTTTGTGTGCTCTGTGTGCTCAGGGCCAGAATTAGCACTGGGATTTTGGCAGTGTAGGACCACGCTGACCTCGTGCTGCCCCTCCAACAGCTGCTGGCACTATTCTTCTCTTGTACTGAGGGCTTCTCCATGCGAGCCAAAGGAAGGGAGCTGCAGCATCTCGTGCTGACAAGGCATCACTCCTTTATAAACAGAATGAAACCACCCCTTGGTTTCGTTCTGCCAAAGGAAGAGACAGCGGAGAGAATGTGGTCACAACCAGCCCTCTCAAAACTCCCACTGACACCACAGAAGATGCAACGTCAGTGCTTTGAGCTACCCAGGACCCCAAACACTAAAAATGCATTTAAGGCACAGCAAGATGCAGGTAAAACTTGGGCAAGAGGCACCAAAATAGAGCCCTGTATCCACAGCAACACAAGCACACAAGATTTCCAGCACGTCTCTTTTTCAAGGCCACAGCAAAGCTCTCCCCAGAACTAAGGATGGAATGCCCAAAGGAAAAAAAATCATTTCAGAAACACTTTCCTACACCCTTTGGAGGGGAAGGCCTCCATGCCTCCTGCCTTGTGCCACCTTCCCGTTTTCCCCAGGGGCCGCCCGCTCTGCCAGGAGCGCAGCCCCACGGCGATGAATCCGTGTTTTCCATTGCAAGGAGGAACATGACTCACAGTCCCCACCAGGACCCAGTGACTTGTGGTATCCAAAGCAAACACAGCCAGCGAGGCCTTTCAACAAACAGTCAACAATCTCCTGCTAGCTGTCCACCCCATGAAATGCCACAGTTTAAGGTTTTTTCCTCACTTTGTCCCTCACCACTGCCTTCCCTCAGTCATTCTCAAAGAGGACAGTTAAAAGCAGAGCCTGGGCATAACCTCACTTTCCCACCCAAGCTAAGCCTAGAAGAGTCTGTGGCAGCCTGAACAACATTCTCTTTGGTTTCCATCACATGTCCCAGTGCCTGCTGGATGGCACTGCTAGAGATATTCAAAAGAAACCAAATACTCACCTCCTTCAAGAAACTGCCTTAATTTTAGTGATTTTAGTATCCCAATCTCCCCCGTAGATCTGGGCAGGGAAACAGCTTTGCACGAGGACCATGGTGATCAATACATGAGCTCCCTGATGTGCAAAGAGGAGCCTTAGAGCCTCAGCTCCAGCACGTGGGAGCCACCAGTGAACAGCCAGCAGCTTCATCGTGTAGCCTGTAATGACAGTCTCCATTATCACTTGTCCTGAGTGACTCAGGAGTTTGGGAGGAGGAGAGCAGGAGAGCAGGCAGAGCCAGTCTCCTGGGCTGCAACAGCAGGGTTGGGAGCCAGGTGAGTTCAGCACCCTCAGGCATCATCGGGGAGGGCACTAACACACCCCCTTCAGCACTGACACGAGAGGACTTCAGGCGTTTCCCTCATCCCCACCAGTTTACCCACATGGCCAGCAGGCCACCGCACACACTGACTGGGAACAGCTGCTATCAGCAAAGAACAATCTGCAAGGAGGTTTTAACCTTTGCTGACACGATCTTCAAGGACAGCAACTCACTTTGCAATATCTGCAAAAGGAGGTAGGGAGTGGGTCTGAAGCTCTTTCATTCTGGCCATCAAACAGCAATCACATGTTCATGACTTTCAGGTTATTCCCTGCGGTACCTGGTTCAGATTTGTGAAATCAGGAATGCTTGCTAATATGTTTTCAGATTAAATGGACCTTTTCTTTTCTTAATGTATGTGCCTAAAAATAACAGGAGTCGCAGAGTCATGTCAAGAGATTAAATTACCCTAAAGTCTGCAGAGGGATTACAGTTGTCTGCAAACAAAAGGTGCATACTTTATTCAGCAATGGTGTGCTTAGTCAAGACAAATTTGAGTGGTAATGAAGACTGCTTTGTTTCTCTATTCGTGCTTGTGAAACGCTGCATAAAAACACAGTGCTGTGAATGGCCTGACAGCCATGAACGCGTCTTGTGTCAGCAATCACCCTGCACAAAACAAACCCAAAAATCAATAAAGCCACCCAGCAGGTTCCAGGTTTGACTTTCCAAAGGGCTGTCCTGCACAGCAGAGTGTGTGATGTGCAGCCATGCTCACACCTGCCTGACAGTTGACAGTATAGAGCCATTATCCTACCAAAGCTAGACAGTGACATTTTCCCTTCCTGAATGCTCAGTCTTTGACTCCCCGTAAAATTTGCAAAGTCTAAGCCAGGAGGCAGCATCTCCCAGGAGTGCCAGAGGGATCCTTCAGGAGAATCTCATGGGAGCAAGCCAGCCATGCTCCAGACTCCTGACCTCGATAGTTCGGCAGGGTCCCATGCAAAGCAGGTACCAAGGAACTTGAGGCACCTGCAGATATGGGTGACAGACAGCTCAGGGTTTTAAGGACAGACCTTCGGGATTCAGGCACCTCACACGAAAAGCCAGGCTCTGGCTCCAGTCTCTAATACATTAAGCTGCCACCTCCCTCACAGCCAGAGCAGCCCCTCAGGTGCAGCAGGGGCACATTCCAGGTGCTCAGGAGAAAGAGGGAACAGCCCTGAATACCAGCACGAACCACCAGCAAGACTGGGGTTGGATTCAGAGGCCAGGGGCAGGTTGAAGGGTAAAGAAACAAGGAGGTATTGCAGAGAATAAAAAGGCATAACTGGATATGGAAGAAACCACCAGGAACAAAAGGTGGCAGAGGGGTAATACAAAGAATTTGAGCATTTGCAGGAGTCCATGCTTCTCTGGAATGACTCAGCCCTGCCCAGTGGGGCCTCTGTAACACCCACAAAACCCATGCAACACACCCCTCCATCCTGCTCTGGAGGCAGATTCGCCTGGACTTCAAACTCTGCAATTACCTGAGCTCCAGGCCAGCTCAGAAATGCAGCAAAAAGATTGAGGGGTCAGAGCCAGGCAGGACAGCGACCTCGCTCCTTCCCAAGGACTTCAGGTCATGAGGAGGCTCACACACAGCAGCTCTGTTGTGCCTTTGCTTCATCCCCACTTGTGCATTTCCAGTGACAAGGGGCTGGTAGAGCAGCTGAACTTCCCTCTTGCAAGACTTCTGCCAGCAGAGTCCCCTCTGGGAAGGGAATTAGCTGCTGCCCATCTGCAGCTAAAATCTCACCCTCTGTGCTGATCCTCATTTGCCCAGAAAAGTTCACTTCAAAGGCAACAGCTGCTCTTCAAAGAGGCAACAAACTGTAGGGAAGTGGAGAATCAGTGCTCTCCACAGCCTCGGCCAGAGTTCCTGCAAGTCCTTGAGGGGGCTTTGGCCCAGATTCCAGAGCAATTGCAGAGCAAAGGCAGAAGAGATGGAGGGGATGGGTTGTTCGCAAATTTTCTCAAAGAAGGAAAGCTTTTACCCTTTCTTTGGGAAGACCCATTTGTTGTTTTTAATCTGTTTCAGGGCAGATTAAAGATGCAGTGTTATCAAGCTCCACTGAGATCCCACAAAAAACACCAATGGCCATCTGTCAACTCTGAGTATTCCTGTAAAATTACAGACATCCAGCCTCTAGTGGGGCACTAATGAAAAAGTGAAAACTGGTTATTTGCCCCTCATTTGACCGAAGCTGTAACATTGTAATTCTTTGTGGCTGGTGCAAAAAGCAGGCAAAAAATGTTCAGATTCTTCAGCATAATCCTGGTGTCCTCAGTTTCTTTTAGTCTTTTGAGATTGCCACCCTGGGGTACATCAGATATTAGTGAAAGGTCATACATGACAATAAATTATCTGTCTCCAGACAGAGGGAGACTCTGGCAGCCTGAAAAAACTCCACCATCCCGTGTGCTGTTTTATGTGTCATATATGGGAAAACTTTACACTTATCACGCTTCAAAAGCAATGTAAACAAACAAAAAAACCCTCAAAAATGTCTATGCATCATGGTTTTTTGATAACTTTTCTGCCCTGGTTCTGTTCACTGACCCCCAAAAAATTTGCCTTTGATCAAAGACTTCAAATTCAGATGGTCCTCCCATCTCTCTCCCTGCACTCTCCTAGCCTTTTCTACCCGCTTCTTAAAACAGTGGCTGCATTCTCATATGGTTACTCAAGTCCCATATTCTGCAAGTAAATGCCCTAATGAAAATCCCATCACCACAGAGGTTCATAGGCTCAGTTCAAAGTACAGATCATCCCCTCAGGGGCCAAGAGGAACACACCCATTTTTAGTTTACAGAGCTTTTCCAAGGAGCATGACGGCATCCTCAGCACTGAGCTTTGTACGAGGAATGGTCTAATAATGGCCATGGGATTTCTGAATCACCGTTTCCCATCTCATCAGACAAAACACTAATTTGTGTATCAGTTTTACCCTCCATAATTCCACCACGGGTACAAAACATGGTGTCACCGAACAATATTTTTATCTAAACCTAAAGAAAGAGCAGCTCAGTGCACTGAACTCTTCAGCCAGTGAAGAGACAAAATGAAGAGCAAGCACGAAGCACGCTTACTCAATGTGAGTACTCACAAGAAGCCCTTCATTCGGGGCTTCTTGCAAAACCCGCACACAACATCCAGGAACTGGGAAAAGCCCTCTCAGGAGTATCTGGCTGTGTGGATAGATGCAGACCCAGTCGGAGCCCGAGGTCCAGCAGCTCTGTCTCTCACGTTTCCTGCCTCAGGAGCACTGCCACGAGCACATCTGGTACCTCCTAACTCTGAAGTGACGGGTGCCTTGCTTGTAAAGCACCACAACGATGCAGCTTCACCCCCAAAGGGTTTCCTGCTGCATGTTTATTACCTCTTGGTGCTCCCCCTGGCTGATATTTTTTATTTTCTAGAAAAATGTTTCTTTTTTCTTGCCCAGATAGGTTTGTAATGCCCACCCACCTGACCACAGCATCTGAGCAGCTTCCAGAGCTGCATTCAGCACCATGTCTAACATTTGTCACGTGGTTTGCTTGCTCACTCCCATCCTCTTGCCCAGGGAAGGTCTGTGTGTTCAGTGCTTTGTTTCATTTTGGTATTTGATTTTTAAGGTGCTTCTGGATCTTTTCTAGCAAACCAAAACCAGCACCAGGAAGCATACCTTAACAGAGAGCAGAAAGATGGAAATCTGTGATTCTCCCTGGTGGAATTTCTGCCATTTGGACTTGGACTGGTCCTTGAGAAACCATCTGTCTCCTGGACAGGTTAAGCTTAACAGTTCCCCTTGATCTGGAATTGTTTACGCTGAGTGTGGTGAGACACTGGAACGGGTTTCCCAGAGAGGCTGCAAAAGCCCCATCCCTGGAAACATTGGAGGCCAGGTTGAACTGGGCTCTGAGCAACCCGACCTCGTTGAAAACGTCCCTGCACTTTGCAGGGAAGGTTGAACTAGATGATCTTTAATTAAAGGTCCTTTCCAACCAAAACCATCGTGTGATTCTGTGATCCCTTCTGAAAGACAGGGGTTTGAAATTCAGACTTTTCATCGAGAGGACATGTTCAAGCCACCGAGCACTTGGAACATAAAGACAGAAGATACAAGCTTGATGCAACTCTTCTATTCCAAGCCACTGCAATCAGCAACAGAGGGCAGTTTCTGTGAGAAGCAACAGCGATTCCTTAAATCCCAGTAAACCCCCAGCCAGCAAAGCCCTCTGTGACATCCTTGCTAACCACGGGGTATGGATGAGGCAATGCAAAAAGCTCCACTGCTCTTCAGCAGAAGAACCAGAGACCCTCTTTTGTTTTTGTGCTGAATACAGGTAAATAAAATACCATCAGGATCATTGTTTTCAGACAAGAACTACACTTGAACGTGAGAGTGGCAGGTAGGACATGATGTGGTGGCACCGAGGGCAATTTCAAACAAATGGGGCAGTAAAAACGCAGATTAGATGGGGCAGGAAATGGCACCAGCAGGGAGCAATGCAGGAAGCTGTACAAATGCAGGGTATGCTTTTAGTTAGATTTTGCACAGGTATAGCAGAGGACTTAAACTACTACAGTGAGGTCAACTGGTCTTGGAGACTTCCACATCCTGGGATCTGAACTGCTCAGGTCTGTCAAGCTTTTCTTTACAAAGATCTGGATGGACAGAGGAAGGATAAAAGGGAAAAAAAAAACCCAACAAAACCAGGCTCAGTACCGAGCATCTAGGACACTCATCTCAGAACAAAGTTCTAGGTCCTGCCCAAAAGATTTCTACTCAATACACAGTGATTTTGGACCCAGGCAAGCCAAAAATACAGCACCCAGAGAATGCTCTCCAGACAGAAAAGAAACTTGGTAAGGAGAGGTAATTCATGTCTGCAAATGAGTGGGTGCTCTCAGCACTCAGTGACTGAAAAGGGGTACAGGTGAGAGAGGTGAAAAGAAAAGGTATAAAAGGTGGCTGCAGAGCAACCTTTTCTTTTGAAACAAAGCAAGTGCTTTTGCTACAGAGATCTGTCGGGAAAGGCACAGTGCGAGTAGCTACTCCACCAGCCTGCAGCTCCAGAAACCACTCTTGCATGTTCCTCTAGCTCTGCATCCAGGCCACTTTTCCACCAAAAATGAACAACTGTGACTCAGCAGATCTCTCTGGAACGGTTCTGTGATGGAGATCCCCTGGCAAACCATGCAGAAACTTCAGGCCATCAACACCAACTTCTATTTCCCCAGCTAAGCAGCTCTCAGGTCATATGTGGAGCAGATTTCGATGGCCAGAGATGTGAAGAGAAAGCTGGAAGGCAGAGCCCTGGGCTGCAGCACCAGAGATTGCCCAGCACCCTCCAGCAGGCCTCAGAACCATACGATGGGCAGCAGTTGTCCTGCACAAGGCTTTAATTTTTGCTTTACTGCAAAGAACAAGCAAGACACAGCAGCTCCCAGGCTGTGATTCCATAGTAGTGCAGCTCCTTCCCAGCAGCTCCTGTGGGAGCTGGCCAAGCTCTCAGTGGCAGCTGAGGGAGGAATGAGACCAGAAATGGATCCAGCTGGGGAGAAAAAAATAACACACAAACCAACAAGAAGGAAGGGAAGGTGGGAAATCTCTGCAAGATCCATTCCCTACTGCAGTTCCTGAAGTAACTTCACCAGCAATGCCAGGGGCAAGAATGAGGGGGCTGGATGAGGAAGGAAGGGGATGCCTAAGCCAGCATTTCAGCAGTGCTCAGAATCACAGCATCCTAGGATGGGTCAGGCTGGAAGGGACCACAGGGGCTCATCTGGTGCCACCTCCCTGCTCCAGCAGGGCCATCCCAGAGCACACAGCACAGGATTGTGTCCGGATGGGTCTGGAATATCCCCAGTGAGGAGACTCCACACCCTCCCTGGACAATCTGTTCAGGGCTGGGCACTGTCCAGGACAGAAGTTCTGCCTCATGTCCAGGTGGAACTCCCTGGGCTCAGTCCCTGCCCATTCCTCTGGTGCCATGGCTGGGCCCCTGGAGTAGAGCCCAGGCCCTGCTCAGAGCCCTCCCTGCAGCCAGGGACACCCAGGGCTGAGGGCCCCTCTCAGCTGGGGCTCCTCTGGAGGCTGAGCAGCCCCAGCTCCCTCAGCCTTTCCTCATAAGAGAGATGCTCCACTCCCTTGATCAGCCTTGTGGAACTCCTGTCTCTGCTGCTTTCAGCCAGACTGGCAGCTCAGGACTTACAGGCCCTACACGATTGGCTCACCCAGCTCCACCTGTTTGCAAGCACCAGGTTTTGCATTATTTGAGCTCAGAAAAAGACAGCTTTGCTAGAAAAACACAGTAGATATTAACTCTTCCCCAACCCAGGAGCAGAAGCACCCAACTGATCATCAGCCCCAGGTATGGCCCAGGTAGGAGTCAAGATCTATCCAGCTGATAACTGCAAGATGCTAAAGAGCCCTGGCCCACACAAGATGGTTTCTGAAGCCATCCTCATTGCAGTGCTACAGAACCAGCTTGGAGGAAGAACTTAAAGAGAATAAAAGGCAACTGAAATCAGTGGAGTGGATGAAAACACCCTGCTGACTTGTCCTCCAGCGCACCAATAACACTGTCATTCTCTGCTCTGCATCAGTGCCCAAGATTCATCTCATCCTAAAGGAAATAAGCTACTTGATTTTTTTTTTTTTTTTTGTAGCTACTTGCTACAGCACCAAGGGCTGTCACAAACTCACGTGCTAGCAATTGCAGCTGAGGGACTCCTCACATGCTGGATCTTTTAATGAGAAAAGATGAAAGGTTGCTGCTTCTCAGCTTCCCTTGGCTGTGATGCAAGGGCAGATTTCCCAAGTAGGTAATGAGAAGGTGAGAGAAGGCTCAACTGTGGTCAGTTGAGTGGCTCTGTGAGCTGAGCCAGTAGAGGTCTCTCTTCCACTAATAAAAATAAATAAATATCTATATTCATCTGTGTATGCATGTGTCCTGACTTGTGATCTCCAGTCTGCAACTAGAATAAAATACGTACATCAGGAAGCCAGCAGCTCAGATGGGAACAATCACTTTGTTCCAGAAGGAAAAAAGAAAAAAAATTTAAAAAGAAAGTTGGTGTGATGTACCAGGTTACCACGTTCATGGTATCTACTCCAGGCTTCACATCTGGCAGGAAAAATTTACAGTAGGGTCATTGCCGGACTTCCAGCTTCTCTCCCCAAGAAAGGGAGGAGCACAGCTGCAACTGTGCTTGCCGGGACACAGCCGTCTGCTTGCCGAGCTCTTCCAGCCTGCCCAGGTAGCAGGGGATAGAGAGCCCCTTCCACACTTGCAGGTCTCTGGGTTCACTTTGGGTAGAGCCAGTCATGACAGAAAGGCTTTATCAGGCAACACTTGGATTTTTGGCCTCCATGTAAAGTACTGCTTGGTCTTTGTGGGAGTAGCGTCTGGAGCACACAAAATGGGGCGTCTGCCCACGACTGGAATCCTTGCTTGAAGCCTCAGATGTGAGGCCAAGGATAAAACTGGAATGAAACTAATGTTCCTGCCTGCTGTCTCCTCCAAACAGCTGCAGGCGCAGTAGGACGGCCAGGTATAAAAGCTTGAGCTGGCACAGCCCGTCTGTGCGGATGGGGAGCTGAACCACAAGGTGAGCTGCTCCCTGCTTCCACCCAGAGCCGGCTGGCAGGTGCCAAAGCTGCCAGCAGGAGCGGGGCAGCCCCTGCCAGCACGGCATGGCACAGCACAGAAGAACACAGCACAGAACAACACGGAACAGCACAGAACAGAACACGGCACAGGAAAACACAGCACAGAACACCACAGAACAGCACAGAACAGAACACGGCACAGGAAAACACAGCACAGGAAAACACAGCACAGAACACCATGGAACAGCACAGAACAGAACACAGCACAGGAAAACACAGCACAGGAAAACACAGCACAGAACACCATGGAACAGCACAGAACAGAACACAGCACAGGAAAATACAGCACAGGAAAACACAGCACAGAACAGAAAAACACAGCACAGCACAGAACAGCACAGAACACAGCACAACGCAGAACACAGCACAGCCTGCCACACACACCCATCCAGGTCAGCCTGGGGCCATGGACTGGTGTCCTCCACTGCAGTGACACCCCACAATCTGGGAGCTGCAGCAGCAACTCTCCCCTTTTCCAAAACCCAGAGCCAGGGAAGTGCCCTGAGACCTGAGAGCGGATCCCCACAGGATCCCACAGCCCCTCGACAGCAAACAAACTGCGTGTGCCTGAGGATCAGCAGGATAATTAAAACGGGGAGGGTGCACACAGGCAGGCACAGCTGGGAAATGGGGGCATTCCAGAGGGGTTACCCCAAAGCCCACTCCTCAGTGCCAGCAGAGTGCAGGAGCAGAGGGGACAGGGCAGGAGCTCTCCCATCGCTCAAGGGCGACACTCCACTGATGCACAGCTGCACCCCTGGCTGGCATGGGGGCACCAAAAAAAAATGGCAAAGCAGCTGGGTCTGTTTAACACACAGACCTGTGTGAACACAAGCCAGCCCCTGTGGAAGCAGAGCAGCTCCATTACCTCCCAGCTCCACTGTGGATGAGGCACACACTGGCAGTGTCTCACAAAAGGACAGCCCCCTTTGGGAAGCAGGCTGACTGCAGGGCATCACCCTGGTCTGCTCCACTCGGCCTGTGAAGCCATCACATCCCACATTCTGCTCTAATTCCATATTCTAGTCCATAATTCCTGCTCTAAGCAGAGAGCTGCAGCTCCACACCCTCCGAGGCCTGTTCACCTGCAGCAGTGGCAGCTTGGGGCAGCAAGCTTTGTTTTCTCCAGGGAGAAGCAAAGAGTCTGATGCTGCTTGGGTTTTAGGCAGTTGCACTTTGTACATTACCATTATATATTAACATATTATTTTTATATTATCATCATTAATTTTATATGACAGGAAAATTTACATTTGCTTGCCTTTTAAGTGAATTGGAATTTTTTTATTAAAAAGAAAAAACAGAGGAAAAACACATTCCCTTCTATCTTTTTGCCTCATTTTGAGTCTTGCAATTACTGATGTGGGCAAGACAGAAAGCAGGCAGGGAGAGGAAAGGCACTCAAGATGCCTCGATGGAGGAGGTGGCTGAGCCTGGAAGACGCACAGCAAACCACAAGTGCAGATGCAACACGCCCAGTGGGAAAAAAATGCCTTTTTTCAGCTCTGTAAGTAAATGAAACATCAGAGGTGGAAGAAAAGAAAATCAATATTAAAAAAGTACAGAAAATCTTCAAGGTTTTTCCAGTAAATTCAAAGCAGAAAACATCTAATTTGGGGACTGAGAAGAACAATTCATACAACATAATCTTATAATTTTACTGCAACTCACACATTTTGTTAAAGTCTCTATACTGTGGACATTTTCTTTCAGTATTTAAAAAAAAAGTAATAAATGAGAATAGTAAACCACCTTTTAGTAAAAAAAGACAAAATGCTGCAAGATGGTGAAACAAAACCTGTTGACATTTCTGAAACGGAATGTTTTCTTTTGAAAATGAAATTCAGTTTCGGATTTTTTACAGCTGAAGCTACTGAGGAGTACAGATGGGTATGGATGTCGGAAAACATCGTTTTCCAGCTAATTTCCCCATCTGCGGAAGAGGAGGCTGGCTCCACTGCTGAAAAGCAGTGGGTGTTACTATTGACTTTAAGGACACATTGTTAGTACTTTCTCTTCCAGCCAAACATCTCCAGTGAAAAACGGTCAGATCCACGTCCAAAATCCTCCTGCTAAGGAAGGGGTCACATCCCTCTTCTCTGGCACGGGAACACGGGCTGTATGGCCGGGAAAGCCAACCCTTCGTGCAGCACGGCCCTGCATGGAAGCCCCGAGCGGGGAGGCCGCGCTCGCACCGTGAGCAGCCCCGGAGCGCTGCGGGACGGGACCCCGAGCGCGGGGATGGCGCAGAGGCCGTGGGGCCGCGGCTCCAGCCGGGCAGCCCCGGCACGGGCGCGACGCGCGGCGGGTGCGCACAGGGACGTGCGTGTGCACACGCGGGGAGCGCGCACCCGTGACCGCGGGGAGAGGGAAAGAAGGAAGGAGAAAGGAAGAAAGAGGAAGGGAGGGAAGAAGCGAGAGGGGGAGGGAAGGCGGGCGGCTGCGTGCGCACCCCGCGCGGTTGCATCAGACGGGCGGGCCGGGGCCGCGCTCCGCCCTTCCCTTCCCTTCCCTTCCCCCTACTCGGCCCGCGGAGCGCTGCCAGGGGCCGGGGAGCAGCGAGGCAAGGTTGCCTCCAGCCGCCCGAGGAGGAAACGTTGCGGCGAGGAGAAAGGAAGTGGGGAATAAAATTTAAAAATGTGCCCCCGCCGCGCGGGCCCGGCCCTGTGTCTGGTTCCCCGCGGGGCTCCGCCGCCACGAGCAGCCCCTGAGGGAGGGGGCGCGGGGCGGAGCCGGGCCTGGGCCGCGCTCGGTCCGGGTGGGGCGGCGGGGGATGTTCCCCCTCTGACTGCGGCCCCGCGCATCCCCCGGGGGTCACCGGAGGAGGAGGAGGAGGAGGAGGAGGAGGCGGGGGCGGGGGCGGGCGCGGCGCTCTCCCCGCGGGGGTGCGA
>VZRN01006817.1:309773-353662 GCA_013397935.1 Dasyornis broadbenti
AAAAAAAAAAAAAAAGGAAAAAAATATACTCAAAAGTCCCGGAGTGAAGCTGTGGAAAGATCAGAGCGCCATCGTCTTGCAGAAGAGGGGCACAGCAGCGGGGCTGCGGGGGAGGCGGTGCGGGGTGGGGACGGGGGCGAGGGCTGAGCCTCCCCCGCACAGCTCCGGCCTCCCACCCCCGCCTCTGCCCGCTCCGGGGCCGGGGCCGCTGCAGATGCGGCCAGGCGAAGATCGCGGGAGAGGATTAGAGAAAGAAAGGAAAACAAACAACAACGCAAAACCCCAAACCCCGAACAAAACTTGGAGGAGTGAACCAGGAAGGAGGGAGGAGTGTTTATAGAGAGGTCTGGGCGAAGAAAGTCCTGGCTCCTCTACCAGGCTCTGAACACTTTGTCCCCTCTCTTCCCACTACCCCTCTCCTCTCTCTTGTTTGGGCTTTTCCACTGGCAGAGCTGCTCGCTGTTTTTCTTTCCTCCAGAATCACTTAGGCAAGCTTCCCGTCTTCTTTTTGGCCACCCTCCTTCCCCAGCACTTTATAAGGCTGTCCAGTGAGCCAGCAAAGCCCATCCGAAATGCACACATGAAGCATCGGGTTTGCATGGGATTTTATATATTCCCTTGCCAACAGAGGGGAAGTTGGGAATAATACCTGAGCTCCTCGACAGGATGTGTCTTCCAAAGCTGAGGATGAAGAAGGCAGGGCCATGGCATGACCCATGTGGGGGTTTGAGGAGGTTTGCTCCTAACCCAGCTCAGCTGTTACTGAGCCAATATTCTTTCCCCACCTTTCCAGTTTTTCAGGCCTGGTATCAGTTTCTTCAAGAGATGTAGGGCAAGCCTGCCATGACATTTGGGGTGCAGGCCCCAAGTATTCACCATGTAACATTCACTTAGCAGGATTAGGGCCCGGTGAGGTTCAGCAGCAGGGACTGTCAGGAAGGACAGAGCCATTTCTGGGACGTAATCCAGCAGTGCCCAGGACCAGAGCAGTGCCGAGGGGGCGAGGAGGTGCCACCCTCCTGTGCAAGTGGCATTTGAGACCTTTTGCTCTTTTGCTGTAAACTCTAGAGGGAGCCTAAGGACAGAGATCAGGCCAGCCCAGGACCTGGCCCGGCTGCTGGCAGCATCCCCGCTGCCCTCCTGGGCAGGTCCCCGCTCCCATCGCTGCTGCTGGCGCTTCTCGGGAGCAGCGGTGCCCAGGGGTACAGCCCTGTCACACACCTGCAGCAGCCTTGGGTGGGCTCCGGTGCCAGGACTGGCCCAGGGCATCTGGAGCCCTTCGCAGGTACAGCTTGGGGGTGTCCTTAATGGGATTTGGGGTGTGTTTAATGGGATTTGAGGGTGTTCTTAATGGGATTTGTTTTAAAACGCAGGTAATGTGTCAGAATGTGTGTTATAACTGTAGAACAGGTTACACAAACAGTTATATCTGCAGAAAATAAAAGTTAAATTATTAGCACTGAAAGTACTCATTCTTCTCTCTTTGGAGCTCTCTGCTTGTCACCGGCCTTCCCTGGGCTTGCTAAAGGAGCAGTCCTTCCAAAATACCCTGATTTTATCTCAGGGAAGACTCTTCTGGTATGACTCAGGCAATTTTATTTTTGTTTTTCATTTTGTTTGAAGTGCAAAATAGCAGCAAGCTTAAACTGCCCTTGAAGCAGTTGAAGCCAGGAGTGTCCTACAGTCAGCAGTGATGAATGCACCCTTCTGAGTAATCAACTCATTTTTCACACCAGGAACAAGAAAGAAAATGTTAATATACAATCCCTAAAAATAAATACTCATACTCACACTTGATTATGCTGAATTATCCCAGCAAACACTACTATTGTAGAGGTGAGGCTTAAATCAGTAAATCAATTACTTGCTGTGAACTGACCTAATTTCTCTGAAGGAAACACAGCATATTAAAAAAAAAAAAAAAAAAGCATTTTCAATCCAGTCTAACTCCACGTGTGTAAGACTTCCTATTTAATGCATCACATAGCCCCCGCCACTTTGTTAGAATAGCAAATTTTTGACATGACAGTCTTAACTAGAGGCTTCTTATGGCAGCTAAATTTGTTTTCGCTGTCCCTGTCCCTTCCCCTCTTCTGCCCTCCCCTCCTTTCTGCTCCTCTCTTCCTCCCCTTCCCTCTCCACTCTCCCTCCTCTTCCCTTCCCCTTCTCCCTCTCTCCCTCTCCCTTTTCAGGGTGTGGAGAGGATTAATCTGCTCCATGTTTGTTAAATTCAGAGTACAGAAAGTCCAAAGCAAGAGCTGAGTAGCAGCAACAGCCATGAACTATTATTGTCACTACGAGATTAAACAGCTTTTCAGCCCCTTGCTCCGCCACCTACGCCTTTAAGAAAGTTTCCCAACAGAGGAATTATGCGCAGTGGAAATGAGTTGTCCTGTTTTTCTACAAAGCCTGAAGTGAACCTTTCTGGGAAGGGGATGATATTTTGTAGCAATGTTTTCTCAAGTACAATTCTTTAGGTTCCCGAGTGATGACACATTGTACAGCAATGCTCTTGGCACAAGGCGTTCATCTGTGAGAAGGGATGCTGGCCCCATTTCTTACAGCCATTCATTAAATAAAAACACCCTGTGTCATATGTTATGTTCCTCTGAAATGTTTAAAGTTTTTAGTGCATGAAATTATATGGTGCCTGGATAATTTTTTTTCCCAGAACACAGCACTAACCTCTAAGTCAGTTACCGAACATTGTTGGAAGAGCTTGTTATATTTCGTTAGTGTCGTGTTTTGTTTTCATTTGGTAGGATCCCAGCCTCATGCAATAGGCTTTTTCAGAAATACAGAACTATGCAAATGTGATGCCTACAGCTGACCACAAAGGGCCTGCTCACCAAAAAAATACCCTGACATAAAAACATCTGCATCTGTTAGAATTTTAGGCATTCTGGGTGCCGTTTACATAAGAATTGAGCCCAGCTCTCCTTTCTACTTTTATTTTTCTTTTTCCCTTCCTTTTTCTTTTTCTTCTTTTTCCTTTTCTCTTGTTTTTTCTTTTTTTTTTCCCTTTCTTTTTTTTTTCTCTTTCCCCAATGGGCTGTATTAATTGCCTTAGGATCAAGAGGTCTACAAACATCTTCCTTATATAAACAGAGGAACTGCTCTGGCTACTTTCTAAACCCTTTAAGGAAGATGACCCATCTCACATACCAAAATGATGGCATTAAGTAACAGATTACTGTCAGGGCTTGGGATCTGAGTTCTGGTTCTGGCTTCCCTTGGCCATGTCACGGCACATTGCTGCAACTCTTGGCACCTACATTTCTTCCCTCACCCTTTTCCTAATCTGTTTAGACTTTTAGCTGTTGGAAAGCTCTGTTTGTAAAGTACCACATCTTATTTGCGTTAACCAACCTAGCAAGGGAATTGCACAGCTCTGGGATGCAAAAGCCAGGGCATTAACCTACAGTAATGGGATGTTACTACAGAGAAGGATTGAAAGTGGATTCTGCAAGCATCTGGCAACGAGAAAATTGTTATGAGGTAGGTGACAGGCGTTTCACAGAATCACAGAATGGCTTGGGTTGGAAGGGACCTCAAAGCTCATCCGGTGCCACCCCCTGCCATGGGCAGGGATACCTTCCGCTGTCCCAGGTTGCTCCAAGCCCTGTCCAGCCCGGCCTTGGACACTTCAAGGGATCCAGGGGCAACCACAGCTTCTCTGGGCACCCTGTGCCAGGGCCTCCCCACCCTCACAGGGAACAATTTCTTCCTAATATCCAATCTAAGCCTACTCTTTTTTAGTGTGGAGCCACTCCCCCCTCTCCTGTCACTACACACCCTTGTAGATGTGCTCTACCACCATCCCCTGCAGCTGTGCCCACCAGGATGGTCCTGCCAGGGCAGGAGCTTCCTGAGCCCAGTTACCCATGGGCTGCATCAGTGCTCCTAACCTTGTTCGTGACTGACCTAAGCCAGCCAAGCCTAAAAAAGTAGAGCAAGCTGACAAGTCAGAAAGCAAACATTATTTCACTGAAGCAAGTTTATTGCAAAATGCACTGTGGCCATGATTCCAGTGGCTTGTGAGAAAGATGGAAAAAGAGGGGCCTTTTATGCACGTGTTCTGGGTTTCCCTCACAAGGAGTTACACATTTCTCTGAGCAGAGGCCTAATCTGCCGTGATTTTGACTCTCACAAGGTGCCTGGTCACTCCCTTTGTTCTGGCTGCCAGCAGCTAAACTGGGACCTCTATTCAGAGAGAAGTACCTGAAAGTGTCACTTTAAAGGATTTGTCACCTCATTATCTCTAGTTTGAAAGGCTTTTTGAGAACAACTTCCACTCAAAATGTTTGCAAAGGACAAAGTTAGCATTGCAAATACCATGGTTTATGTTTAATAACTGACTTAAATGACAATGACAAAACATAGCTAAAATTCTGAGACGCTCAGGCAATTTTCCTTTTCTCCTGTTGCCTCCCACCCCAAGCCTGCAAAAGACGGGTGGGGAATCACAAATGCAGCAAAAGCTCTGGCCTGACTGAAAAATGGCATTCCTTGGATCTCTGTAACAAGGTCCTAAAACAAGTTCTTCTATTCCTTCTGGTCTCCAGCACTCTCAAGCCATGGTCAACCTCTCAGAACTCCTTTGCCCTTCAAAACCAATGAAAACTACCACAAAATTAACCCAAGCCCTCGTCTGGCCCTGTGGGTGTCTTGTTGAGCCTACAGCACCGTGTTGTTTCAAGGGGAGCTGAAGAACCTGAGCGCAGCCAGAGCTTCCCAGGCCAGCGGGGAGTCCTTCCTAACTCCTTGCAAGTCTTCAGAGCAAACTGTGAGGCCTTGCTAGAGCTGCCTTGGGACTGCCTCACGCTGGTGTGGTTGGTCTGCTCAGCCCCAGAGTCAGAAACAAAACCCCCAACTATCAGCATGCAGGAGAGGCTGGTCAGCCACCTGCCAAGCCAAATTAAGCCTGCTGAGGAGTCAAGGCCAGCTCCTCACGGGCATTCAGGTGTCTAAGCACCTTTGAAAACCTGTCTCCAATACTCTAGAGGGTGCTTGGCAAGGAGCCTTCTCAGGGTGCCTGGTGGGAAGGGGGAGGTTGGGATGTAATGGCTCTGAGGGTGCGAAGCTGCTTCAGGGATTTGGTAATGCTGGGTTTTCAAAAAAATAAATGTTGGGGTTCTTTATAATTTCTTCTGCTTTTTTTTGAGGCTTCCTCCTTACCTGCAGGAGCCAGAAGCTCCTTCTGCTGTGAAGGAAAGATCCAAAGCTCTCTAGCAGTAGCATGGCTTCAGGACCATGAGCTTTATGACAAAAGCTAATTGACACAGCAAAGCAGTGAGAAGTGCTCCCACCAGGAGCCAAAGTCCACTTTGGCTGCACAAGTGAAAAGCTGGACTTCAGCTTTGGACATATGATCTGGAGAAGTATTTGGGAAGACTTTCCAAAGCCAACTAGGTTTGGTTCAAAGCTACTGAAGTCCTGTTTGCAAGAGTGGCTTTAGTGCTAGGGCACCTCGACTTCATTACAGCCATGCAGATTTCCAAGGTCACATTTTCAAAAGTAGTTGCGTCAAGATGATGTAACGACATCATTTTTCTGCCTGTGAAAAATGTTTTGATTTAATTGAAATGATTTTAAGTTGGTCCTGCCGCTTCTGTGAATGTTCCTAACTATGTTTTACAATAGCCATTTGTTTCTTCTTACAAATGGCTGATATTTTCATGGGTGATTTAGTGGAATCTCTCAGTGAGAACAGCAGCATCTTCTACAGCTTTCTTCTGTCCCTGCAAATTCATGGTAGAAAAAGCTGATGATAATATTAATAAACTGTTTCTGTCTTGTATATTCAAATACTGGGCATCTGTAGCTTGGGCCCTGGGGGTTAGTTACTTCTGAACAATTTTACAGAGTTTATATTTAATTAATAAGTAATTTGATTCTTTTCCTTTTCAGCCTCTAACAAGCGATAACAGCCTATCTTTCAGAAAGTCAAGTACGAGGCTTTCTTTTCCCCAGTAAGTACTGAGCTCTAGGGCTGGAAAAGGGCCAGAGCACACAGGGACAATGTTCCACAGTAACATTTTTTACCTCATTAAAAAAAAATAACAACAACAACAGCCGACTCGCACATGAAATAAAATGTCTTTCTTTTCCTCCTCCTCTTATTTTACAAATGTTCATTTATTCGTTATACTTCCTGTAAAAATGCCTGTACACATACACTTTCACACTGGATTTTTCAGCTGAACAAATGATGTGTTAAGATGTCCTGTATTATTGTCATGCATTTAGTTTGGCTTACATCAAGCTAACTGTGAAAGATCCCCCATCTCATGGTCTCTGTGGCAAGGGATTTCTGGGTGATTGATGGTTTGGATTACTTCAGTGTGGGGGTGCTTCTCTTAAAAAAATCTGCAGAAACTCATTGCTTCTAAGTTCTCTCATACTGAGTATCTCAAACCTGAGACACTGCTAAGTCACTCTGGAAAATATTGGCCTGGAAGGCTTCACCCATCTGTGCAAATACACCACAATCCAATTAAACAGGCAGACTTTGCAATTATTTGCAGATTTCCACAATCTGGCAGCGGCAAGCAGATACAGCCTGTGTTGCATAAGTAAGTTGTCGCAAGCCCGTGTGCCCCACAGGGCCCTACAGAGCTCCCCAAAATCCTGGAGGAGGAGTGGGCACCATCCCCTCCACCACCCACAATGTCACAAAGCCAATTTAAGAGGCTTCCATCCTTTGCCACTTCTTCTCACCTCAACTTTAAGCAAGGCCTTTACAATGAAACTGAAAAGTAAGAAAGGAAATTAACAGAAGTAAAAGGATCGTGAAGGAGGAATAATCCAGATGATTTTGCACCACTGCTACAAACTGTTGCATTGCCACCCCTGAGGAAGAGGGAGGTCAAAAAGTGGCCTTTTCTGAGGAAGGAGAGAAGATGCTAAACTCAGTAGTAACCACAGGACTACTTCCCCAGCCTGTGTCAGCACACAGCCATGCTAATGTTTGTGATAGGGAATGAGGCAGAGGGAGTGAGGGTTTGGAGAAGAGGGAAGGTGAGCTGGGTGATTTGTGTGGCAGTGCCCCAACAATGTTTGTAGGGGACTGGATTCCCTCTGCCAGACACACTGAGGTACTCAAAGGCTCAAAAATACTTCAAATACTTTGAGTACTCAAAGATACCTTCAATTCAAAGAAGCAGTGGGTTTGTCCCTAACAGCTGATTTGAAACTAATCACATTAGTCCAAGCTTCAGGCCAACTTCTTAAAGTCTAGGCCTAGACTCTTCAAAAAAGCCCACCAAACCAAAACTCTTAAGATCTGCTTCAAAGTTGTTTTTTTCTCCAGTAAGACCATTTCCAGCTGCACGTTTTTACCCTGGTTTCACCTTCTCCCTCAGTGGTGTGGATGCTGCTCTTTGGCAAGCTGAGGTTTGAGCTAGGCCTCGGGCCAGCTTCAGGTTAAATTAGCAATAAAGTGGGGACAGAGAGGGGGTTTGTTTAATATTCAGGGTAGCTGCCAGGTCGGGTTCACAGCACAGCCCCACCAAGAGCTGTGCTGGCAGGACCCACAGCTCAGCAGGGAGCAGAGCCAGGGAAGGCACTGAATCTCGGCCCCAAGTGCTCAGCCATGGTGGGAATTGCCGGTCTTTGGCTGGTCCCTGCCCGCTGGTGTTTCCATGCGACATGAGAGGGTGATCCCCCAAAGCAAAGGAGATGTTTGCATGAACTGGGGGGTCACTGCATCCCACTGCCCCCCACAGTGCGAGCAGGGATCCCAAGTGGGTGAGCAATAGGAAAGGCTGAGGTGGGAAGCTCTGGCCTGAGACCTGCTGCTCTCAAGACCTGCCACAGTCACCCTCCATGGCTGCTGCAGGCTCTTCCAGAAAACATAGAACTGTAAGGAACAAATACCCAGCTCTGCACAAACCCCGAAACCCACAGGAGGAGGGGATGAGGGGAGTGAAACCTCATTAAATTGTGGTACCCAGCCTCCTCAGGAGACCCATCTCAGTTGGGTGAGTCTGCACCATTTCAGCAGCCCTTCCTCTCAAGACCTGCAGCCATGAAGATGCTCAAATTCTTCCTTTCCAGAAATGAGAAAGAATCAATGCCTTCAAATCATGGCTGTGTCCTCTCCTACAGCACAGAGCTCATCCAGCACCCCCCATTTCAGATCCCACCTGCACCCCAACCAACAAGCTCTCCCAGGTCACCCAGCCTGGGACTTCCTCCTTGTCTTTGGGGTCCTTTTATGTTCAGGACCTGAAACATAGCTGTTTTTAAAATGAATATGTATGTTATTAATTCTCTCTATTTCTTTTGTTCTCATAGTCACTTATGTCATGCAAAATGAAAATATTTCACCAGAGGAGAACTAACAGGTTCTAAGATAAGCAGATCAATAGTCTTGTTTCAACATCCATTTAAAAATGGATTTGAGTATGATGATGTTCTAACCATGTGGTGCAGGCATCTCCATAGAAATAAGGGAGAAAATGGATGAAAAAGCAGCAAAGTTAAAAGAATTGTTCCTAGAGCATCGTTCTCTACTTGGATAGCACAGCTAAGGCTTTTAATCTTCAGGCTGGGATTTGTCTCCATTACTGCTGATACATCTCCCTTTCTCCTTATTCCCAGAGAGTATCTTCTTGCCAGCTCCTGCATCACTTTCTGGGAAACCAAACTCTTCTGGCAAGCAGACGATCTCCTGGTTTGCCAGCTTACAAGTCCATGGAGGTGAAATAGCATTGGCTCATCATTTCTGGGGCAGTTTCCAGTGGTCTATGAAAATGACAGCGATCACAGAGGACAGGGCTCAAGTCACCTCATTTTAGCTGTCTAAAATGGGATTCCTCATCTAAACTACTCACTTCCCCAATGGATGGAGCACCACCAGAAGACAAGTCACCCCTCTTCTCTGGGGCACCAGCTGGGATTTGTGAATCACCCTCTGGATGTGGCTGTGTCTGTTCAGTGGCTTCAGAGAGTACCTGCATGTCGAGTTCAGACTGGATGAGAACTTCTAGTCAGCCAAATTTGAGCGAGTCTTGCCCACAGTGCTGGCATCTCCCTGAGGTTTCCATTTGCAGCAGCACTGTAACAGATGCTGAGAATACATTAAATGCTTTCCTAATGTCACATTCCCATGTCTGCAATCATAGTAATTGCCTCAGTGGAGTTTTGCAATTGCAAACGAGCAGGAAGCCATCTGCAAAGGAATCGGTCTATTAGAATGTGGCCCCTACTCTGGAAGTGCTTGAAAAGCCCCAGCACATTTCTTGGGCTAAAGATTAAAAATAAAATAAAATTTTAAAAATAAATAAATAAATTTTAAAAAATAAAAGTCATACTCCTGCAGCAATATGGAAAGTATCCAGAGTGCGCTCCAGTGATCCAAGGAATAGACTGACTTTTGCTTCAGGACTGTGCTAATTAAATACTGCTAACTACATCTAAATAGAATTAAGTCTAATGTAAGGCCCTTTCTGAGCTCCAGGGCAATGTGGGCTTGTCCTAAAAAAAGAAATTACCGACTGCTGACAACAGGTGTCAGCAACAGGAGCGGCTGAAGCAGGGCTGAATGTGAATTAGCTGCAAGTGTAGACAAGGACATGCTAAGTTCAGCAGTGTTGCCGCAGCCACGATGGAGACCTGGCTGGAAGCAGGAATAAACCTGGGGAGCAGAGCAGGTACGAACCAGAGCAGTCACGGGTGCAGCTGCCCCCGTCAGTGTGTGCAGATAATCAGGGCAGATCTCATTTTCTGGGGCGTAGATCAGGTTTGTTTTAGCACCACGCATGCCACAAGCACCTTAGTTCCCAGAGGAATTCTTGGGTGGCAGCCAAGGGGAATATTTTGCAACGAGTACTGCGCTGCTTTCCTCTTACTTCTTCCCCCTGCCCTGCAGTCCACAGGAATTCCCCCAAGGAAGGATCAGGTGTTTTACTTCTCTTTTCCGTGTGCATCCAGATTGAATCAAGCAGCAAAAGTGGTGCAAAGGCCTTGGACAAACCCGGGTAGCAGAGCACCATTGGCCCCACAGGTCCCAGAGCTGTCAGCTCTTTTGCTACCATTTCCTGCTGGCTCCTGCGCTGTCTTTCTCATCACGTTTCTTTAGCAACATCTCGTGTCTCTTCTTCTCCCCTCCTGCTCTTTTGCTTTTAAATATACATTTTAAATAGGATTTTTTCCATGCCCTTTCTCTGTAATTTATCCCATATGTGTATATGACTCTTCCCATAAAAAGTTTTTGCCCAAGTCTGTCTTTGCAGGCAGTTTTTCATGTTTTGGCTTTATTTTTAATATTTTTTGCTGTCATGCTCTTTTTCTACACTGCTTTCGAAACCAGGCCTGTTTAACCCTTCCAGCCTTCCTCACCTACACAAACACAAACATCAGTTCCCTCTCCATATACTGTCATTCCCTCCCCATCAAGAAAGCAAGAAAAACAGGTTTGTGGTTGATATTTGTTAACAGAACAAAAACAGCCTGTTAAAATTCCTCTGGGCTTGTTTTTGATTTGGTAAAAAGACGGGGTAAGGGCAGGACTGAGAGGAGAAGACACACACCCAGGCTCCCACCTGAGCTGAGTGGGACACCTGCTCTTCCACAGCTATGGGGAAGGGAAAGGCAGCAAATCCAGACCTGGTGAAAGGAAGGGCGGTTTCATCCATTTCAAAAGAGTCACACCCACTCCAAATCAACATCCCTGTTTTAATTTACCTTCATCCCTCCTATTAGAGTAATTTATCTTCTAAGTCACACGGCAAAATGAAAGTTTTGCCAGGGTTTAAGGGTGTTGGACCAAGCTCACAGGCCTTCCCCGCATGTGAGTGTTCAGCACTTGCACATAGGTTAGATTTCCTGCAAAGGAAGAAAAGACAACTTCTGCTCCTGATTTGTGCCACAGCTGTCTAGTGGATCCTTCAATACTGTATCATGAAAAACAATTGTGTGTATGCCCAGCTTTCCGCTGCAGCAAGCAGACGTTGTGTGTTTGATGGATGCATGGACTTAACACTGCCTTCAGAAAGCTTAAAAGAGTAAATGAGAATTGTTGACAGTGGGCAGGAACTGGGACAGTCCCTGGTGTCACTGTGGAACTGCTGCAGCCGTTTTTTTCACATCCCACCTCAGGAAGGCTTAACTACTGCGCCTTCTCTATCTCCGCTTTTAGGAGGTGGGGGTGTCTAACTCAGGAGCAATCAGAAACATCCACCGAGAGAACCAGGCTGTTGCTACGAGACCACTGGATTTTCCTGCTTTCCAACAGGACATGCCAGGATATGCAGATGAAAAGCCCTCATTTGGAAAGGATGACTCTGAACTCATTTGGGTCTGAACTCATGCAAATTGACCAAATGTGTTTGTTGACTGTAAGTCTAATAGCAGAAAACTTTTCTAAGGGAAGATGTGTCACTTGGACCTGGGAGATCACCTTCCATGCCATATTTTACTCTATGTTGTTGCTTTTTTTGTTGGTTTTGTTGGTTTCTTTAGAAAAACCAGCAGCACCTCAGATAAATGCGGGTGTTTATCAGAGGGAATTCCCCTGGAAACACGTACCTTTGGGAACTGGGATCATACAAGCCCTGGCGTATGCTAAAAGGAGCCAGTTAAACAAACACCTAAATATGCAAAGGAATAACTGTGCATTTGCCTCAATAGCCACCTCTGCCATTCACCTTCTGCCGTAATTCCACTCAGGTTAAACCTTTGGGGTGGTGAAGCCTGCAGGGACCACCCACACCAGTTCCACAGGGCACTCTGGTTTTTAGAGGATGGTAGTATTTTCTATGATGAATGTTCCCATTCCTAGCAAATGCTTACAGGCTGGCATGCTCATGGTGGCTATAGTGAGGCTGAGAGTAAAAAAGGTCCATCTATCCCAATTTCCTGTCCCTGACACAGGCTAAAAGCAAGTGCTTAGAGAAGAACGTAGGAACAGGGCAAGCCTATAATGCTGTTTCCCAAGAGCATTCTCCCCAACTCTAATGGTTGGAGACTCAGGAATTTCCTGAGGGTTTTGTGTTTAATAACCCAGGATGAATTTCCCTTCAGTCACCACTTGAGCTCTTACTTATGCTCTTAAGACCCACAGCTGCTGGGAAGCCTTCACTACACCTGATGGGGAAAACTGCTCACCCTTGTTTACTGTGACCTGTCACCTTGGCAGCTCTTTGCTTTGTCCTGCAAGAGCCTGGCCAATCACCCCCTCCAAGGCGCTTGTGAGTTTGTAGGTGTCTATCACAGATGTCCTCAATCAATCCTCTCCAGGCTGAAGAATTAGGGAAGGCTCAAAGAACGAGCTGAATTAATGCTTTCATGTTAGCAAGCCATAGTACGCTTTGGATCATGTTTGCCATCCTTCTCTGAACATTTTCCACTTCCACATGCCTTTCGCAAGGTGAGAACGGCAGACCTGCTCATGGATTGGGCATGCCACAGACTTCCACAGGGGCAGAGTGGAGATTTCTGGTTTCTGAAAAGATTGCATTTCTAAAATGAATCAAGATCTTTGACCCCTGCTAATCCCTGTTGCTGTATCACAGCCCATGACTGTTCCTCCATGACAGGGTGAGCCCTTAGCCTGTAGTTTTCCACGGGAAGCTTTTTCCTATCTGCATCACTCTGTGTTTATCCACAGTGACACTAATATTGTACCCATGCCGCCTGTCTCCCCAGGCTGCTCCTTGCTGCTCTCCAGCTCGTTCACACGCTGTTGTTCAGAGCCCAGTGCTCCTGCACAGCTCCCTCTCCCTCTGGCCACAGAGCACAGGGAGGGCTGCAGCTTCAAGGGCTGGCTTTCAGCCTGGTACCAGCTATGAGGTACAGACAGAACCTCGGGCTCACAGCCCCCTTAGCTGGCCCTTACACACATCCCTGCTCCTCAGAGCCAAGCAAGGATGAGCCACTCCTGACCAAAGCCACTTCTGACCAAAGCCTGGAAAGGCTCCTGGACTTTTCTCTCTGACAGATGCTCTCAGAAACAAATGGCCGTGGTTACAAACCTTACGTTTCCACCTTTATCCTGTTATTCTGACTACTTGAGTCACCAGTTAACTTCAGTGGTTCTCATTACACACTAGTAATTTTTCTTGTGATTTGTACCTTTTCTTGTCTCCTGGGGTCAAATGGCAAATCCATGAAAACCAGACTGATCCGCTCCTGGCAGGGTCCTACAAGCCCTGCTCAGCACCACTCAGCTGCTGATTATTCTAAAGCACATCCACAGCCCCAGGACCAGCGACTCCATTGGAAAGATGCAGCTGGTTTTCCTTCCCCTGCTCTATCCATATCTATGGTCACAGTTACATAGCCAGGCTTGTATAGAGAAACCAGAATTAACAGGATTTACTTGGCAACTCCAATAAGTTTTAAAAGACTTTTCATGGCTAGGTGTGCCAAAAAGAGGTGCTAAGATAGGACATTAAATATTTGGGGACTGTTTTTACTTTGTGTCTTAGGCACATGTTTTATTTATGTGTAGAGTGACTACTCAGTTAATTTTACAGTGCACATAAATATGAACTACTCGGTACAAGATCCATTTTTCTGTGAATGTAACACGTGACTAATGGAAGAAAACCCGTATATTGTAAGATATTTCATCTGTATCATTTCAAAGTGAATCTGATAAAAGCCAAACAGAGCACAAATCTGTAGTAAATTAAATCACCCCCACCAATCGCTCCATCCCTACTCATTAAGTCATTAAAGTGATTTGGTGGGGAAATGTAAGCTTGGAAAATCAGTTTATAGATAAACTGCAGGGTAAAAAAAAAAAAATGCAGTGGCAAAGAGCAATAGCACATTTTAAAAGTTATTATGATACCAAATGCAAGGCCGTGGTAGAAACGTGTGTTATTTTAATTATCCTGCAGATTTCAAAATATTTCAGATCACGTCAGCAAAAAAACAGAAGCGTTCAGAACCAAGTTCCCAGGGAGGGCGCACAAACAATGACTCAAAAAGGAAGTTTGGGAATTGTGGGGAAATGCTCAGTAATTACTTTTTCATTTGTTTTGCTTCATTCAAAACAATTCAACAAGGGAACACGAAACACAAAAATTAGAGCAAACAACAGTAAATTAACTTAGCCCAGACTACGTTCATTATTTATGAACACCTTCTACCTCTGCAAAATAAAACCAACAGATTCCATGCAGAGACATGGAATTTCTCCGCTGAAATACAGGAAGATGCACCTTGAAAACTATGAGCAAAAGGGAGAGGAAATAATGGGACCTTTTAAGCAGTAGCCTGACTCACATCAAAATCAAGGAATTTTGATTTCAAAGGGAGATGGATGGAAAACAGTAGATTAGAAGGAGCTGCAAGCCAAGGTTCTCCTTCAGCCTCTCTGGAGAAATTCCTCCAGCCCAAGGCTTACATTTCTTTATATAAAGCATTTGTGGCGTGAGAGAAGGAGCAGAGCCCTGCAGGAGTTGTCCCAGGCAGGAGGTGTCAATCCAAACTGTGGGGAACAGGAAGGAAAAGACAAGGAGGAAACTGAAGACCACCAAGATACAATTTCCCATCATGAAGGTGGGCTGGGGGCAAGCAGCCACCCTCCACATCAAGAACTTTGTGGCGGGGTGCGCAGGTGCCATTAGAAAACCAGATGTGCTGCGGAAGTGACAGCTTAAAATGTGAAAAAAGGGGGGTTTTATGAAACAGAGGAGAGAGGTTTCAGGGAGCAGTGCAGTCTGTATTCCTGAAGCACCAGGCAGGAGTTGGCCCAGCCAACTTTTCCCTTCTGTGGGGCTTTGGGTAAGAGCAGTGGCAAAGTGCAAACCAGTCTTAGGACAGCTCTTGGCAGAAATGCTCTTGGAATGGTGCAGGTTAAAAGTTGATAGTGGTTTCCTTGCTTCAGCCAAGCCAGGGAACCAAACGAAGAAACCTTTTCCAATTTATTTTCCACCTCCCTCCCCATTTCTCCCTAAACAGTAGCAGGAGGATCTTGCCACCCACACTTGCACTGTCTTAGGAATGTGTGTGCCTATTTTAGGACAATTTGGAAACCCTTGGGAACATTCCCAATTAATAAACATATTTTCTATTTTCTTTTCCTGTATTCCCCTGTGGATTTCCATCATCTTCCTTTGCCAGCTATTGTGTATAGAGCCATTCATGATCCAACAGCAAGGCAATCCCTGAACTTCGGCAATCCTAACCTGGCATTAGCGTGCAAGGGGGGAATTATTCTCTAGCCCTGAAAAGCACTTGTCTCTCCAGTCAACTCTAGGCCTGTGATTACAGTCCAGCTGTTTTGCCTGGAAGGCAGAAATAGGGGAACCTCAAAATGTTTTGCCCAGAAAACTCTCCAGTCTGCTGTCTTTACAGGGGACAAGGACAAGGAGGAGGAACAAGTTCGCATGAGTCTCTCGCTGTTTACTAGAAATACTGCCAACATGATGCTTCTGATAATGTTGTTTGCAGAACTGGTTCAGAAAGAGGAAGTACAGATGAGTGAGGAGATATAAAAAGACTTTGTTTTTGTTCTCCTTGTGATGTGTTGTGTAACTACAACCCTGGAGAGAGCTGCCAATGAGGAGAAGCATCAGGATGAGCTCTGCTTTGCCCAGATGGGTGTCCAGGGAGAAAGCAATGCTGCTCACCTCAACAGCCCTCCCACCTGCCATCCTCTCTGAGCCTAGGATGAAGTTATAATTTATTTTTCCTGTCCATGGATTGTCACCCCACCTCATCAGTTAACAAACCACACTGTCCTTTCAGATACCAAAACTGTTTTGCCCACTATGATCTTGTACTGAATGTAAATTTAAAAGATAAGGCTTCACTGCATAAGTAGCTCAGGTGATCTGATTTAGTTGTGCTCAAGAGTGAAAGTTTAAACTTTCCCCCCCAAAAGTCAGAAGGCTTTATCCTTTTGAGGTATTCAAACCCAACAGGATGAGGCCTTGCTTGAGCTGACCCTGCTCTGAGCAGAGTGGTGGGACCAGATGATCTCCCACTGTAAGCAAAAGCAGGTTCAAGACCATCTGATGGAGCTGGACAGGCACGAGTCTGTGGGGCCTGATCCATGCATGCCAGGAGCCCGAGGGAGCTGGCTGCTGTTGGATCCAAGGCACTCTCCATCATATTTGAAAAGGCACGACAGTCAGGCAGACTCCCTGGGGAGTGAAGTTCTTCCCCTGTAGAGCGGTCGGGCACTGACCAGGCTCCCCAGGGAATGGGCACATCATCCAGCCTGTCTGAGTCCAAGGAGTGTTTGGACAATGTTTTAGGGATGCACAGGGTGGGATTGTTGCGGTGTCTGTGCAGGGCCAGGAGCTGGACTCCATGATCCTTGTGGGTCCTTCCCAACGCAGTGTATTCTGCTGATTCTGGGAATGGAGGAAGGGAAACATCACT
Source organism: Dasyornis broadbenti (assembly GCA_013397935.1). NCBI lineage: Eukaryota > Metazoa > Chordata > Aves > Passeriformes > Dasyornithidae > Dasyornis > Dasyornis broadbenti. The sequence goes on from VZRN01006817.1 coordinate 326,118, forward strand.
CCTATTTTCAGAAACGGCAGAAAGGAAGACCTGGGGAGCTCCAGAGCCTCTCCTCGGTGCTGGGAATGTCATGGAGCAGCTCCACACTAAGGACGAACTGTGCCTGACCAGTCTGGTGGCCCCCAATGATGCAGTGACCACAGTGGTCAACAAGGGAAGACCAACAATCATCTAAGTAGACTTCTGCTTCAGCCTAAGGCCTCTGACACGGTCCCACATGACATCCCATAATCCCCAAACTGGAGGGACAGGGATTTGAGGATCCATTCAGTGGATGAGGAATTGGCAGGATGGACACAGCCAGAGAGCTGTTCTCAAGGTCTCTGACCAGGTGGAGACTGGTGACAAGTGGTGCCTCTCAGGCCTCTGGCTCGGTGCTCTTCAGTGTCTCCATCAATGACACACAGAGTGCAAGGGCACCCTCAGCTTCTAACTGGGCTGTTTCCCCTCTCCTCAAATGTATAAGCAAAAAATACCCTAAAAAACAACAACAACAAGAAACCAACAAAAAAATCCCAAAATTTAAACACCAAAGGGACTTATTGCAGGGATTAAAATAAATTATATCTGATCGGTCATTTGGAATTCCCACAAGAAAGCTGTAAGCTCTGTAATGCACTCCAGGTTTCTGTGGATTTTAGGCCTTTCTAATGATGTTGTCAGCATAAATACGCTGTGCCACCCACACGTCTCTGCTCCATTTATCCTGACAACACTCCTGGGAGGCAGGGCAGTCCTGTTTGCTCATTAACTCACGGGGAACAGAAACTCAGATGTCCAAGTGACTTGTCTAAGTTCACACAGTGACTCTGCAGATCCAATGCTCTTATCACTGTGCTTTCCTACCTCTTGCCTACACAAGAGATTTGTGCCTCTCCACTGCAGCTGCATTTGGGCAACTTTGAAAGGCAGACAAGCAGAGAGGACCCTCTCATGTGACCCTACAAGCAATGGGACCTCAGTAGCTGTGCCAGTGGAAATTCCCAGTATGGATACTGACTCCATATCAACCAGTTCACACAGAAATGAATGCCAGCCCTCTTATCTCCCTTCATCTCAGTCAGGTTTTAGGCTCCTATTCTACAACCGGTAGGTGATAACAGGGGCAAAGTACAGCGCTGTGTGTGACTGAGGCACTCACCAGGGAAAGGCCTGAACAGAGGTGACTTGTCTGAGACCTTGCACCTTGCTGAAAGGTTCTTCTGGGCTTGCATTCATTATTCTTGGGATTGCTATTCCTATGGGATCCCCAGTGGACTGACAGGATCATGCAATGGGAGGTATAACGCAAGTGCCATGCAAAGGATTTCTGGAGGAAACATCAGTGGGCCTGGGGGGGGCCTTGGAAAGGGCTGGTCAGTCCCTCCCTCAGTTAAGCCCCTGCTTTCCATGAGGTCAGGATCTGCCCGTGGGAGAGTTCTTTCCATGGTGGAAGCTGCACCTTGGTGCACAGGCAGGACTCTGGAATCATCTCTTGGACAAACCGGTGCTTCAGCAGCCTCGCAGCACCCCCCAACCCAGCCCTGAGCATTTGGGTGCCAGGGCTCTGCCCTGCTTGGGCACCTCGCTACAGGGGAGAGAGGGAGAAAAAAATATTGGCAGTGAAACAAGGGCAGGGAGTCCTCCATCAGCCGAGCCCAATAATTGTGAGGTGGCTCAGTCCACCTTGGAAGCTCTCAGACATCAGCACGGAAGTGATCCACCCGTGGGAGAGGAGTTGAGGGAGGTGAGGAAAGCTCCATGGAGGCATTGAAAGGGCTGCCACACACATGGCCTGAAGGTCTGAGTGCCCCGGGCAGCCCTCAAGGCTTGCTGTGTGTCAAGTGCAGGCACAGCCTCATCAGTGTTTCTGTGATCCTGCTGTGATTCCCGAGGCCACCGGTGTGCTCGTGGAAACGGAGCTACAGTCAGCTCCTGAAGCAGACTGTTCTCAACACAGGACAGAGAAGGGATGGGTCAGCAAGGGAGGATGTTTTTTCAACAACAGAAAAAATTGTAGTTTGACAGGTTTGTAGTAAACATAAATTATCAAGCAGGTCAAGGCTCAGACCCTGAAACTTTACAGCAGCAGCTACTAAAGAGTAATTGTGGGGATTCCCCTGGTGTGCTGAGCTGGAGCTATAATTAGACCATTTAGATATTATCTTCCTAACAGAGAAAATTGCTCAGCTCCACAATGCCTGCTGCTTCTGCCCATTCTGGAAGTTCCCCCACATATTTATTTACACTCAAGGGAAGATCTGAACTCTGTTTGTTTTGCTGCAGCAAAAATCCCCCTTACGTCATGGGATCCCTCCCCCAGGTAGCTCAGGATTAACCTTCCAGACCCTGGGAGTGAGAAGATACCTGGTTATTTACAGTGTTCCCCTCTTACCTTCCCCTTCTGCTTCCATCCCTCAGGGAGTTGCCCTCTTTGGAGTGCTGAGTTATAAACAATCCAATACACATTACAAATTGTGTGTGCAGAGAGGATGGGTAATTGTTTTGAAAATAAGAAATACTGCGTAACCACTCCCTTCGTGGGTACCAAGAAATGCCTTCAACTCCCAAACAAGCTGCCAATTTACACATAGCATGGATGGACCAGACCTTCCTCCAAGCTCCTTTGCCATCCCACTCTCGGTGAAACTGGATTCATCTGTTTCAGGACAGTTCTGAAAAATCTCCTGCATGTAACAGCCTGAACTCACTTCCAAGCAAAATTTGGTTTGCATGGCATTTAGGCATCATCCTGTCAGCTGCACTCCCAACCTGTTATTTCATCTGCCAGCTGAGAAAGAACAGATGTCCATTTTTAGCTGATTTTCATAATAATGAGAAGTATTGGGCCCAGGAGGTTTCAATATCGTTGCCCTCTAAAGGAAAAACTCTCTGACTGTTCTTTTGGCTCCCCCTGACCTCTCGGTGTTGGTTACAAACCATCAGGGGAAGTTTCTCCTCACTTGACATCCTCTGCCCTCTCACAAACACCTCCCAAGGAGCCCAGCTGTGTGCCTGCAGACATGACTTACACCTTGCATGTACACGGCAAGAGTAACTTCAAACCTGTTTTCTCTATTTATTCATCCAAAGAGCCCAACCAGACGTAGAGCAATGGTGCAATATCAGCAATGTCTGGACGCCGGCAAAGTGCAGCCCTTAGGCTGTGCACTCACTTCCTCCTGGAGCTGCAGCCACGCTCCTTAAGGAGATCACAGCAGCCTGTCCCAGCTGCCCTTCAGTCCTCTGCCAAAGCTGCCAGCCCCAAGGTGAGCCTGATTATCCACCCATGGGCAGCTGCAAATGCTTTCCAGTCTGAAGGAGAGGGACCAGGAAGAACTTGCTGCTTAGACCACTTCTGTTAACTTGGTGGGTGCCAAAGCAATCCAAAGCTCTGTCCAGAACTCTGAGCAAATCTGAATTGCTTTGGTATTTGGAAAAAAGCTCCCACTTTTTACAGTTAGCTCAACGCTTGGTGTAAAACAGCAGACCTCTGATTAAACGCTGCTGAATGAAGCTTCAAAGGCAGAGAGGTTGGGTCATTTGCACTGATAAACAGGAAACTTGCCTTGTAAATGCTATAGAAAGTTTGTATCGTGGTGTTTTCAGGCTGACTGCACTTACCATGTTTTCCTAAAATTTTCAGCCCTTAGATGAGTGAACCAATTCTTCCCACTTTTACAGTAGTGCAAATCAGTATTCACTGCACTGGAATGATACAAGGCTAGGCCCAGCACACAGGACCCCAGCCACAGCATTCAGAGCTTGGCACAGATTCCCCAGAGACATGACCTGTGCGATGTGGGCAGCATTTCCACGCAGCAAAACCCTTTTTGAACTGCAGGGGACAATGGCACTTCCAGGTAATGCTGGGAAGAGTCATCCCAGCAGGTGAAACTCACAGCCACCCTCTACTGGCACATCACAGCTGGAGGCATCAGGCACCCTCTGCCTCAGGGTCTGACAGGGTTTTCTCGCTGCTCTTGAAGGGAACTGAGGAGTCTGTTTTAATGAAAAATTAATTTAATGAAATGTAATGAAAAATTAAAATATTTCGATTTTTAAAAATTAAATAAACTAATTTAATGAAAATCCAGTCAACTCGATTCTCCAAGCCTTGCATCGTAGGACTCTTCCACCTTTGAGTGAAGCAGATGTAAAATTGCTATTCCTCATTATGAACTCTGGTTTGAATGCCACTCCATGCACCAATTCCATTCCTTATGGGAAACAACTCAGCTCCCAGTTTGCCAACACTTTTACTATTTGTGGTTAATTTATAAGCACATGATTGGTTCCACTGAAATTCATAAAATACACTGGGGTAAAATTTAAGAGTTCAAAATCAGACCTTTCAGGATGATCTGCCAATCAGGCCCTTCAGGATGATCTGTTTGGAGTATCATGAGAGTCCAGCCCGGATGCAACACCATCATTCTATGATTTTATCTCACATTCAACACTGGAAGATGGGTATTTGCAGATGAATATACAAATGCACACAACCAGACTACTTGGCTTCAATTTTAATGCATTCTTAGATATTCAGATAATACCAAATGGGTTTTTTTTCCCACCCTGATATTGCCTTCACTTTCTTCAGAGTTTAAGAATCTGCATTTTTTTCCTCAGTGCTGTTTTCGCTTGTTATGCTTTTTAGTGCAAAGCCAGGCACTCAAAGGAAATCGATGCAGTCTTGGATGTTCCCTCCATTGTACCTCAGCTTTACACCATTATCACTCTATTACCTTCAGGTCACTTTTCCTCCCTGACTTGCAAAACAGACTCCAGAGGCCAATCTCTCCATATCTAAGAACGGGTTCATTTAGCCACAGGCTCCTAACATAAGTTAACATTTCCAAGCAGTCTCAGTGATTTAGGGGCCCATGTCCTACTTTCAGAAGGAATTTGTGTCCACATTTTAAAGGGATTAAGTTAGGTAAGGATGCAACTAGAAGACAAAGCTCTGTTTGACCTCTTGAGACTTGATATTTGGGGCAGGTAGTCCAAAAGATCTGTCAATAAGCTCCACAGCTGCCTTTGAACTAGGGGAAAAGGAACCAGCCTGCAGGTTCAGGATGCTCAGTGGGATGAAACTGAGCCCTTTAAAAGCTCCAAGACTGGCAAAAATAGAGTAGGAACGGGAGAGAAGAAGATGGCAGCCCATAGAAGGGAGGGTGGGGACTACAGGACAGAGCTGGGTGTGTTCCAGGGGAAGCCCATGTGATGATGGTGATGGTAAGGTGTGGATGGGGAGGAAGGGCTGGGATGAAAAGAGCACCACAGCTGAACTGTGGGAGTAGGGATGCTTTGGGGAGCTCAGCCGTGATGGCATGGCACGGGAAGGAGCTGAGGAGCAGGATCCAAGCTCATGGGAAGCCCCACGAGCCTGCTGTGCATGGTGCAGCACTGTGAGTGTGCCCGCAGTGCAGCACAGCTCTTGGTGTGTCACAGTCCTGCTCCTGCAGGGCTCCGGAGCCCCTGGAGCTGCCAGAGGAGGCAGCAGCCCCCTCCCAGCCCAGGCATCCTCTGCCTGGACAGCAGGGAGCAGGAAGGAGCCACAGGCATTGCCAGGTCCTGCACTGAAATGAAGGCAGGCTGGGCTTTGCCTTATTTAACCAGCTCTGATGGCACAGGCAACCAAATTCCCTCCTCCATATGAATTCAAATTCCTCCAAGGGGCAGAAGAGAGGGATTCAAGCAGAGAATGTTTGCACAGAGCTGCAGGCAGTGGTTTTGTCCGGGTATATTCCTTTGCTCAGGTGACAGTAATGCCACCGTGGCCAGGGAAACCAAATGCCCCAACTGTCAGAAACTCATTCCCTGTAAGAAGTGCTCACCTCGGGGAGGGCTCTGCCAGTGTGTGAGTGCCCTTTGCCAGCAGACTGTGAGATAGCCCTCCTCAGGTTTCATCACTCCAAATGAACCAGGAAAGCACCAGCTGCACACATCAGTCTGCAGTGGGGATTGAGGAGAGGCGTGTTCTAGTTAACACCCGAGGGGATGTTCTTCATGGAAGTCATTCATACAGGAGATTGCTGTTAGGGTTAACAAGATTTAAATATTGCAATGGCCTTTGCTTGCCACCTATCCCGGGGACAGGACAATAGAAAATGAGGCTCTGGGCTGTCAGACGGAAAGAGCAGGCAGGGAGGTGTGACAGGACACAAGGCACCTCATGTCCCTCATCAGCATCTGCTGTGGAACGTGCTGTGAGGAACTGACTGAAGGACACGAAACCCCAACTGGAACTGGGAAAGAGCCTTGTGTTTTATTCCAAACAGCTTTAATGCTCTCCTGCCTAAAGGAAGCCCAGCCCATACCGTGAGGGAATGCGCTGAGGCTGAGCCAGAGCAAAAGCATCTCTCCTTGCTCCTCCCTTCTCCTCCTCAGATACCAGACTTGGCAGCACAAGGGACAGGACTCCAGTCCAGCTCCAGCGAAAAACCCTCTCTCTATGAAAAAGAACCCCAACTAACAACCCAAAAACTCTTATATCAATTTCTAAATAAAACCAAACACAGAGGAATGCAAGCTGGGACACCGAACTTCACAAGAGATCTCCTTGCTCCTAAACATGCCTCTGGCTAAGCCTACTGTGAAATCACAACACCAGCTTCCCCTGCAAGCACACACACATGCACAGCCCTCTTTGTAAAAATCCTCTGCTCCAGGAGCTCCTGAGAGCAGCAGAAACAGTGACAGAAGGAGTGCTGCTGTCTTCCCCCTCCCGACACTTTTGGTGTGCTCCTGCCACTTTGCCCCCATCCCTTCAAGGACATCTGTGGTGGTGTTGAAAACCGGTGGCTTTGCTGCTCCCCTCCCAGCTCTCCAGACGTGGTTGTGCCTGCTGAGCCACTGCTATCAATCCTCTCTTTCCAGCTGCAAGCCTTGTGACTCAGATTCTCCAGAAAAACCCTTGGCTCAGCATCATAAGCAGGAGGAATTAAAACTCATGAAAAATGAGCTCCTACCAGCCCTTTTTATAAGTCTCTAATGGAAGGTCATATGAGCTGGTCAGACCCCCTGCCTTCCCCTTCTTCCCACTCCCCCTTCTCTGATCTTCCTGTTATTCTTGGCCACAAACTGCTGGGCGTTTCAGCCGGGGCACTTGGATCAGGAGAGGATATCCCATTCAAAAGCCCAAATCCCAGTGTGGCCTTTTCCTGCTGGAAGCAGTTGTAAAATTTCTTTCTTTTTTTTTCCCCCTTCTTTTCTTGGTACAGTTTTCCTGACCTACATATTCCAGCGTGCTGTAACTTCTGCTCCATCAATGACCCACATTTTCAAACTGAAGAAGAAAAACCCTGCAAGACATGGTAGCAGATGAGTATGAGAAGCAGGATCCCAGCCCTGTGGAGAGATCTCCAAGCAGTTGCCCAAAAGTAAGGCTGATTTAGTAGCTTCTTTTTATTCCCCCTCCCCCAGCCCTTCAGCCCAGCTGCTTCTACTTAAGAACCAAAACAAAGCCCAGATCTCCCACTAATTCAATTTCAGACTGGGAGAGGTTTTGAGCAAATCACTCAGGCTGCTCTAGACTGTCCCCCTTCACCCACAGCACATCCAAAAGGGGAGACCCAGCACCCTCAATGGGGTCTGAGCTCCTGACACCCTCCAGGAATTAGACAATTCCAGGGTCTGAACCCTGTGTGGAAGCAGAGCCCCCTGAAAAGCATCAAACCTGCTGGGAAAACACCTCCCTCCCAGACGGTGGCATGGGCAGCAGCAGCAGAAGTGGGGGATACCAAGCCAGATGCTGCAGAGGGGCACCAGGAGTGATTCCCTGGGCTGGAGGAGATGGACACAGGGAGAAAGGGGAGCTGGAGCAGCAGGGCCCTGCCCTGGGGCCTCACTGTCCCTCAGGATCACCCTCTCCCAGCTTTAGCTGCGCCCCTGGAGCTGATGGGCCACAGATGCACAGATCTCCCCATGCCATCTCCATCTCCTCCTGCCAGCCCCCTGCCTCTGCCTGTCCTTCACGTGCTTCTTCTTCACAAACCAGGATTAATGCAGCCCAGACCAAATGCATTTCCCTTCCTCCAAAACCATCCTGTCTTTACTCATCTCTTCCTCTGCTCTCCATTGCAGCTGCCCACCCTAACCCCACCTCTATCCTACAAACTCATCCTCCAAGAGCTACCAGATTCCTCCTCCCCGCTTTTCCTGCTTTTAGCAAAAGCTTTTTCCACAACACATACCAAACCCAGCCTTGTCCTTGCTGCTGCAGCAGCAGACGTGACCAAGCCGTTGCTTTTTGTGCCAGGATGAAGAGCACGTTCATTTGGCACCCACAAATCGCTGCCTCCAGCACTGCAGTTGTCAAATCTGGTCCCTTTTCTTTAGAACTGAGGGACTGTAGTCTACAGTGGCTTCCCCCATGAGCTCTCCACCAGCAACCACAGCTGGGATACCAATTTCAGGTGATGGAGTCTTGTTCTAGTTCACCACAGGTTTCTAACAGTAATTAAAACATGGTGGAATTATCTGTTTAAGGATTCTAATTTACTGTTGTTATCATTTAATTCTGTGCACATCAGTTCAGATGGTCAGAAGATCAGCAGCTGTAAACTTGTTCAACTCAACTTTCATGTCAGAAAGGTGATTTCTGCTGGCTGAACATCTGTACCTTGAACTCTGTCACTCATTCTCCCTTTTTTTTCTTTAAAGCTATTTCTTAGTAGCTCTGTACTTGACTGGTACACAGTAGTGTCATTTAATGAGACACTAAATACAATCCTAGACTGAAGATAGCTCTTAATGGAAAATTAGGGTTACTTCCAGACTTTGGTACTATCTTCCTTCTTTTCCCAAAACGTCTGAGGCTCCAGCCTATCCTAGAGCAGTTACCCATGAGTGGAAAGGGCTCTGACCCAGAACTTGGGGAGACGCCCTCAGTGCATGCAGGGCCCAGGGAGGGACTCCAGGCACCACAGGCACAGCTGCTCCCAGGGGAGCCGGGACTGGCCTCAGGCACACGTGCAGGGATGTGAAATATGAATTTTAGAAATAGCCTTTAGATAGCTTATCATTAAAAAAAGCCCCTTGTTGAATTGTGGTATTGAATTCCCTCTCCCTCCCCCCTGCCCTATCGTGTCTCGGACTGTGAGCAGAAAGGGGCTCCTTTCTTCCTGTGTGTTTGGTGATGGATTTCAGAGTCTCACAGGAGAGAGTTGGTTTGGAAATACCAAGTGTGCTCCGACACACCATGACTGCACAGCACCCACCTTGCAGGGAAATAAAGGAATTCACCCTCGGCAAACAAGCCGTGCCATGGGGATGACTGGGTTTCACTCCTGGGTGTATTTCTAAGGAAAAACCAGGGAGGGCTGGGTTTCCTTTTTGTTCTGTCCTTACATGACACCAGCCAGGTCTCCTGCTGAGACACGCTCTTCTGCCTTTTCCTTCCTGCACCAGGCACACAAATCCCTCTGTGATCTCAGGGATCAGGAAAATCCTTGGGGATTTTCCTGCTGATTCTTGGGTGGTGCTATGGCGTAGCAGGGTGGGCAGGTCAGCACTGGTGGTTTTCTGTCCCTCTTTCTGTTTAGGACAATGCCCCATGTTCAGAGACAAGGAGCACCTTCGTCCCAGCCCCCACTCAGAGGGAATGGTGGGGCTGATGTGGTGCAGGGGTGGTGCTGGAGGGAAACACCTTCATGGTGGGGCCACCATCCTCCTCTTGCAAGGAGAACACATCACCCAAAGAGGGGACAGAGGCACGGGTTGGGCCACTCCATGAAATCTTTCCCTAAATAAAAACTTGAAACAAGGAAAGCCATGGTTATACCAAGCCTGTGTGATCTGCAGACATCCAGGGATGGGGAAAGCAAAAAACAAAAGGACACAGACAGCCCAGCAGTGATCTGCAGGGATCTCAGGAGCTGACAGCAGGCCGAGCCAGATGTCCCAGGAGCACGGTGGGAGCACAGCTCTGTGGCTTCCACACCCCAAACACAGACAGGCCGGTGCAAGGGGAACACAAGCATGAAAACAGGCAGAGCTTGGCTCCCCTAAGCCACTGCTGCCCCTTGGGTTGTCTGAACAAGCAGCACCAGCTCTCAGCATCCTCCTGTCCCCCGATCCACTCCTACCCAGCCTCCATCCTGCTGCCAGAATGGGTGCCACCACCTGCCAGGACTTGGTGACTGAAGAGTGGCCAGGGAGGACATAAAATACGAGAAAGTGACGGAATGGAGGCAGAGAAGAGAGAAACCTGGCAATGTGTGGTGGTGCTAACCAGCAGCAGTGCTGACCTCTTCTGAGCTAACCAATAGCCGATGGCAAATTAACTCCCCCCTTTTGGGGTTTATTTTGAGACCTCAGCAGCTTTGAATGTGGTGTTTGTGAAGCAAAGACCAAGCCAGGGCAGATCCCAGACAGAGGGGCTGAAGTCTAAGGAAGAGACACAGAGTACCTTCAGTCCAGTCAACTGGGGAGATGAACAAGGATCTGCAGAGTTTAGGGCCTGCCCCAGTGCTGGCTGTCTCTATCCTTGCACATCTACTTGTTCAGCAAAATGGGAGGAAAACTGGTGCTCTTTGGCTAAAAATGACTTGTCAAGCCCCGACTCCCTTTGGGCCTTATATGCAAATAGCTTGAAGATTAATCTTCCACAGTTTAATGCAAAATATACATAAGGGTCCCTCTGAGAAAGATAAAAATCCAGTTTAGAGACCCTGGATTTTCCAAATAACCTCAAAGTGGCCTTGAGGTTTTTACCCTATTCTTACAATTTTGTTAAAAATAACAGGGACTGTTTGGTGTTAGGTGTCCAGCACAAAAACTAAAGATACCTTCCCTGAAGTTAGAGAGCTGGAAATCAGGAATCTAAATCTGTTTCTCAATCCCCTACCAGTAAACAGCCCAAATATCCAGAAGTGCTGAGCAGTCGTGGCTCACATGGCAGAGCCAAGACAGTGCTATGCAGTCTGGCAGCAAAATGAAGTGAGCCACAAACCTGGAAGCCCAAATGACCCATTTTTCTACAAACCATGGTTTCCTGACCTGGTTGTTCACGACTGCAAAAAAATTCATGTGTGGATCCAAAGCTCGCATCTTAAAAAAAAATCAGGCCGGAAAATTCGCCATGAGAATGTGAAGAGAGAGGGTTGAGGTTTCTCCCCGCTCCAAGATGACGAATGAAAAGCTTTCAGGACTCCGACAGAAAGGGCTAAGAAAACAGCAGTGATGTGCCACAGCAGTCACATTGCACAGAACTGGTGCACAGCAGTAACCCACAGCCCTCGTCTGGAGGCTGCGAGGGAGCAGGTGGCAACTGAGCCAATGTTTTGGTGCTGTGAAAGCTCTCAAGTGGAGCAGCAGTCATCAGGCTCCAAGAACATCAGCAGCCTCCCTCCAGCCCCGCAGAGAGAGTGAGGTCTCTTGCCTGCAGGCTGTTGAAGCACACACAACTCGTTTAAGATCCCTGAGATAAGTAAACCTGACAATGCCGAGTTTTGACTGGAAAGAAGCCTGCAGCATTAGAAGCAGACGTGGTGAGAGGATGTATTTTCTTCTTCTACATCCTCCCAATCCTGTAATCTGTGCAAATTTTGGGAGCCGCATACAAATTTTCAGCATTTTGATATATTGTAAAATCAGGAGAAGCGAAAGCCTGAACTAGTTGAGAAACGAGACAAAGGCTCCTTTCAAATCAAACAAGGGAGAAATCACAACACAGTTTCTGAGAGGATCAAAGGAATGTCTATGTCACACTTCTGATGTGCACTAAGAAGCCTTTCGGGAAGCCCTTGTGAGTCACTGGAATCGGCCATCTGGCTGCCACGATTAATGTTTTTCCAGATATGCCCCTTACCAGGACTGGATGCTGTTTTATCTATGAGCACAGAATTAAAACAAGCCTTTCCAGAAACACTGCCGACCTCACAAAGAAACAACCAGAACAACTACACATGCACTTGCCTGACTGTCTGTACTACAGACCTCTCAAGAGTCTTCCTCCATCCTCAGGGCCTCTCAAGGACTGCAGCCTGCCAAGCCCAGCTCCGAGAGGGAGGAGAGGGTCAGCTGTGCAAAAGTTGATGCTATAGAGAGAGGCAGGAGGGGAGTGTGTGAAGATGAGAGAGGCTCAGTACCCACAGAATCACAGACTCCACAGGTGAGGCTGGAAGGCTCCTCTGGAGCCCTTTGGTCCAGCCACCCTTGCTCAAGCAGAACCACTTTGGGCCAGTTGCCCAGGACCATGTCCAGATGACTTTTGAATATTTCGAAGAAGGGAGTCTCTACAACCCTTCTGTTGCCAGTGCTCTGTCACCAGCACAGGAAAGCAGTTTCTTGATGCCCAGGACACTTCTGTCACCTGAACTAAGCATCAGGTAGCCCAAAAGGTGTCCCAGTAGCACAGAGAGACAGGACACGCTGCCCTCAGGCTTCACAGAGATTTGTCAGCTGGAGAAGAGCGGGGAACTCTGCTTGCCTTCTAGGTGTGAGGGGACTGCACTCCTTGGGCAGATACTTCTTGCAAACCATTAAACAAGTTCCTCCCTGAGCTGTCCTGTTTTATCTCCTCTGTATTTCTGGTTCCCTGTTCCAGGCCCTTTTTTCCCAGTTAGCTGAGGTAGAGCTCTCATCTCTGTTTCCCAGCAAGACAACCAGAGCTCCCAGCTCTATTCCCACTCTCCCTCTGTGCTTCTGCTTTCACTGCTCTTCTCCAAATTTTCTTCCTCCCCACTGTGGCCACCAGTTAGTCTTCCACGCCTCAGCTTCACTTTCCACCACCTGCTCCTCCTCACCACCTTTGTGCTGCTTGATGGATGCTCTGACAGCGCAGTCAACTGCTCCAGAGGACAAGAGCTGTCAAAGTTCCTGCTTTCTGGTCTTTATAGCATCCCCTCCCTCTGTGACAACAGCCTGACTGCCCCTCCTCTGCATGAGAAATAGCATATGAGTCATCCAGGGAGGATAAATTAAGACCATCCCAGAAATACCCTGGCTGGCTGTAGGGCTCAGCTTCCTGCCAGACTTCAGCACCACTGGCAGAGCATGACAGCATCCCAATAAAGATAATAATTAATTAACAATCTTTCACACTCTGAACCTCTGGATTTGCACAGCCTCCTGATTCCAGGAAGCCAGGAACTTAGCAATGCCCACACCATCTGTCTTTTGTCTGCAGAAGAATTTATCCCTGTTTTCAGAGGCCAGCAAGGAAACTGGGTCTGTTTTGCATTCTCACCTAGTTACAGTCAGTACGCTCTGTGCTGCTACTGCAAATAAATATGTGCTTCTTGCCTAGACTTAGGGAAAGATGCTGTGTGCCAAATTTTTGGGGGTTTTTTTAAAATATTCCATTGAAAAACATGATTACTTCAAATCCAGGGAATGTTTTATGGAGACTTCCGACTTCCTTAATTGGTAAATAATGTGACATGGGCCTTGTTTATTGTTTATTGTTTAGTGCCATGGGGCTTGTTGAAAGAAATGGCAACAGGGGTTTAAATGCTTAATTCAGAGGGAAGTGGGAAGTTTCCAGCATCACACCTAAGTCTGATCTCCCTCTCTGTCATGTTTCCTCCTCTGTACTGCCTAACATGCTGGGAGTGCTCTCACATTTCAGGCTTTCCTGATGAATAGGTCAGGCAGGGGTGCAGGAACCGCCAGCCAGTGGAAAGGATTTGGGATGGGATACCAGAGAACTGAGTCAGCCCATTCCTGTGTCCCACTTCAAGTAAACCTCTTCTCTTGGCTGCCTCTCAGCTTCTTCATAGAAGCAAAATATGGATCACAGCCTTCTCTGCTCCTAGCCAGGTGCATGGAGCTGTAGGGATGAAAAGCTGTGTCTCCTGGCCAGTGACCCTTGGCTGGGAACACTGCAGTCCTCTGCAGTAAGAAACTCATAGAAACTCGGGGGAGAGATGAAGCCAGAAGCAGGAGGTGCCCAGAAGTTTGGGAAGCAGGTGGCAGGCAGCAGGGTGGGAGAGGGGAGAGAGCAAGGGAAGGAAGGAGAATGGAGAGCGCAGAGCAGAGGGGAGGCGGGACAAGCAGGAGACAGTGTCACATCCACTGTGGCTCTTAGTATAAACAGGGCTTAAAGGGAGGAATCAACTGGGGAGCAACAACAGAGGTCAGGAAAGAAGGGAAGGGACCTCAGCTGTTCACGTGGGAGTCAGTTTAGGAGTGGTTTTGATTGTGAATTTTCTCGTTCTTTGCCCCAATTGGTTTTTAAAAATCCCATCGTCATGACCTCCCCTGGGAAAGCAGTCAATAACACAACAGCTGATGGAACATCTTTCCTGAGACTGAGACTAAACTTTCCTTTTGTGAGCCCTCTGTCCCAGCCTTTGACTCCTCGTGGCTCATGATGTGAAACACTCCCCCCTTGGCCTCTGCCTGAACACACTCGCAGTGCCAGCAGGCTGCTCCAGCCTCCCTCTGCTCCCTTCTCCCACCCAGCCTCTTTGAACCAAACCGTGCTGATGTCACTTCTCATCCATCCCTTCTGCTCAGCCAGACAGGGAGCTCAGGGACAGCAGTGACAGAAGCCTCGCTGTGGTATTTCCATCGCATACCTACGCTAATAAACTGATGGCACCACCACTGTTGCGGTGTTTGCTCACCTGAACCGTTGGCTGAATGCTTTTCCTTTTTTTCTCTCTTACAGGGGAGAATCGGCTTATGCTTCTCTCTTTTACTGCCAAGCATGAGCACCCAGCCTGTAAGCTAAAGACACGTTGTAGGAATGAAAAGGCAGCAGATGAAGATGATCTTTTGCTCAGTTTCTCACCTCCATCTACCTTGCACCGAGACAAAAAGCTCCCCTCTAGCATTTTCTGGGGGTTAGCCTAGCAGTCACACTTCTGTGCCTGTTTTTAATCTTGCTTGACACTTCTGCAGCAATGCACATGCATTGATTTAACTTGTCCCAGCTGAGCTGTTTCAGAGCTTGTAATTTGAAAACAGGGTAAAAAAATCTTGCTGTCTCCCTTGACAGTGCAGGCTCGCTGCAGCCCCTGAGGAAAGCATGAACTGTACAAAGACATGTCCAGCCAACTGACTAACTGCTTCAGCTGGGGGCTAGCCAGAACTAGGAGTAAACATTTGGGCTGGAGATTAGAAAATCTCCCCTGTGAAGGATGTTACAGGCCATTGTCTGGGACACCGCCCCTGGTGTTCAGGAGAGATGAGGTCATTAACTGAAACAGGGAAACTGAAGGGAAAATAAAGGTGTCCCAAGAAAGGTCCTAATCTGATTAATGTTGTGCTTGGCTCCGGACTCCCTTCTTCTCTTTCAGTGTGTTGGGTGATGGGTTAAAGGATGGGAACCTGATCCTGAGATCACCTTTTGGCAGAGGAAACCGGGGCAGTTTTTTTAGTGAGCGTGTTCTGTGAGGTGTAAGGATTTTTGCTTCCCTGAGAAGGAGCAGGAGTGAAAAGAGGGAGAGCTTGTGCCCCAGTGAGTCCTCACCAGGCTCCTCTCCTCCCTCTGCTCTTGCACACTTGGCCACCCTTGGCAGGGAGAGATAAAGAGAGCAGGAGAGACACAGCTCCTTTCCCAACACTTGTTTCATTCAAAGGCCTTATTTTTGGTAACGCTACACCGAGGCTGCAAACAGCTCCAGTGGTGGATGGTGCTAAAACTCTGTCCTGGGCACGTTCCCAGCTGGAACGATATCACAGGACTCCAGCCCACCAGGGAGACAGCAAGGCCGGCATTGCCCCAGCGGAGCAGAGCGGTGGCCAAAAGCAGACACAGCCTGGCCCCAGGTGGGAGCAAAATCACTGAAAAAGGGTCAAAATTGAGCAGAGGCTCTCCTGTCACACTGGTGCTGCTCCCAGAGGGAGTCCTGATGCGTCTGGACAGGGTTCCCAGAGAAGCTGTGGCTGCCCCAGGCCTGGCAGTGCCCGAGGCCAGGCTGGATAAGGCCTGGAGCAACCTGGGATGGTGGCAGGTGTCCCTGCACATTGCAGGGGGGTGGGACTGGATGATCTTTAAGGCCCCTTCCATCCCTTAACATTCTGATTCTATGATTCTGTGATCTCTGAGGACCAGGCCTTTCTCCAATGACCTGGCAGGCCTGGGGCCGTTTCCATGGTAGGGATGTTACAGAAGCTGTTATTCTTCTGGCTGGCCAAAAATGAGATCTGCCCTGGGAGCTCCCTACCTTCCTGTCAGCCTCGGGTGACCCTCCAGGATCTCTTCTGTCTCCCGAGTCTGTGGCTTGTACAAGACAGCAGGACACCTCTTCACTGTGTGCTTCTCCCCCTTCATTCCCTTTCCTGCGCATCCCATCCACACCAGCTCTGAGGAGTTCAGTTTCATTCCCAAGTTTCTCAAAGGCCTAATCCCAGCCACGGTGAAGGATGGAGTGCAGTAGAGGCTCTAAAAACCAGTGTTTTTAGAGTAAAACAGTAAAACAGCCCTTTTAGCAGGAGCTCAATATGTGGGAAATACCACATCTACTCTGCTAAAATACCACCAGCTATTTAGTGCAGACACAGTGACACACAGAGGTGTGAACAGAGCTACAAACACTGACCAACGACTTTGAACCCACATCTCATGGGTTCAGAGACATCGTATTTTTAACACGTGATAAACACTGATCCTTCCCTTTTGGGCACTATGTGTAGCAAGCAGGAAAACACAGAATTACAGGACAACAACTACAATGAGAACATTTCTCAGGTTTTAGATCACAGGAGAGGTTGCCATAGGGCACCGGCTGTGTGCACACCAAGCATCCTCATCCCTTTATGACTTAAAACCTCATTCAGAGCGCTGGCCTAAGTTGCCCTATGCAGCATCTTAATTATTATTTAACTAGAAATTTATTTAGCCCTCAAGTTTGTATAAAATATCTTTAATAAGATTTAGACAGGTCTGTTTGTGTTATTACAGGTAACTTTGGCCAAACACAGTTTGGTCTTACAAATCCACAATCCCAGCTGAACAACCAGGGAAATTTATCCTCACTGGCCCCAGACATCCCCTCCCAGCTTTGGCACACTTGGTCGAAGGGAAGACACATTTAATAAAAAAAAAAAAAATAAAAATAAAAGATGTTTTGACAAGTTTTGTGAAAACTGGCAGCTGAATAAAGGAATAAAGGCAATGCTCCCACATGAAAGTGCCAGTGCAGAAGGCAAACAGAGCTCAGTCATGTCTCCTAATCTGGGGGCATCCAGCTGCTCAGGCAAGGCACTCACAGTCTGAGCCTTGATCATGTGTGTCACAGCTCTCTGGGCAGCACAGGGGCAAAGGGCTCCAGTCCTGAAGAGGCAGGGCCATCACTGCTGGCACTTGTGGAACGTTGTGGGCACTGGTGTCCATGAGAGAGAAAATGACTGAAACCCTTTGGTTTTCCACATCCTCAAGGTTCCTACCAGCTTTGGGAGAGTAGGGACAAAAGGGCCAAAAATGCTGTCAGATTAGGAGGAAAGAATGATTGGTGCCAGATGGAACCTTTGATGGTCATTGAGTCTAAATCCCCCCCTGCTATGGTCACAGACATCTTCGATAAAACCAGGCTGATCCAAGCCCTGTCAACCTGGCCTTGAACACTTCCAAGGATGGGGCATCCATAGTTTGTTGGGGAAAATATGGACGTTGTATTGGAAGCAAACAGAAGCTGTCGACTGCCTCTCACTGCAGGACAAACATGGGACAAAGCCTGCCTGGAAAAATTTCCCTCCAGCCACTGGATGTCCTTTGTCAGCTGTGCAGCTTTAGTGAGACTCTTTGGACCTCCAGAATGTTTAGACTTGCAGATACCCCAAAAGCTTTCTTTACAAAATCAATTTACATAAATTCAGTGTTGCTGTATCTGCAGAACTCACTGTAAATGTCACACAGTTGCTTTCACCTTATTAGAATGGGTTAAATTTTAGGTTGCAATATTGAAAGTGAAGGTAAAAGAAATAAAAATGCAAACGGGACCATGCATTTTTCCACTCCTCCATACAGTGTCAGCTTTCCCTGCACTGGCATCTATGTTACATCTGCATAAGTATTTTTGATATTTATAGCCACAACCTCCCTCTTTGTTTTATATATGTGCTTTCTTTTTCAATATTTGTTTGGGGGTAAGTCAACAGGCAGAAGGCCAAGTAACTGCTCCATCCCTAAAATGGGCTGTACTTGCTCAGAAATGTACTTAGCTGTATTTTCTAGGTGCTAACTAAACCACACAGCCTTCAGAAGGCAAAAGTAGCTTTGTTTGTGGGTGAAGGACATTGCAGGTATGAAAACGAATGGGGAATCTGTTTCTGGGGTGGGTGGGGGGAGGAAAAAGTTCTGTTTCCTCAGAATCTTAGAGGGTCTGGTTTCTGTGACTGAAATCTAAGTGCAGTGCAGGAGGATAAATGGAGTGTGAAAGATTGCCTAGCCCCTAATTTTTCCTGTGTTTACATCTGGGTTTTATGTTATAGTCAGTACTCCTAAGCCTATTTGGAAATGAATCTCCAGTGAGCAGGTGAAGAGATAATGGAGTGGAGATTCTTCTGTCTCCATTTATCTTTTCACTTATAGAATTAACTGCAAATGGGAACTCGATCAGTACCATTTTTCAAGGCACACACTATTAGAAAGCACTGGCTTCATGCAGCAATTTGTCTTTTGGTTCACTGGCACTTCATAAAGGCTACAAGGTACAGAATATCCAAGCCCTCAGCTCTGCACAGAGACCAGAACTGATAGAATAATGTGGCTGTCTCTCTTCACATTTATCACACTTGCCTTGTTAACAATCATTTCCCACCAAACCTGCCACCATCCTTCGTGTTCCTTTGGGTTTTGGTTTGAGTTGTCACACAAGCTCCAGGAATACAAATGCTGTACTTTTCAATTATCATTTAAATCTTGTTGGTATAAGAAATAGGAAGCTGCAAAACCCTACACAGCCACAACTGAGGGAAAAAAAAAGGTGTTCTTAAAGACCTGCAGTGTTGGTGCTCCTGCCTTTCCTAATTTACTTTTCCCATCCAGAACTATAAAGGCAGCATTGCATCTCAAAGTGACGATCCCAATGGATCAAAGGGCATGAGGGAAGCACCGGCTCCATGACTGGAAGAGAGACGTATCCAGAACCTTCTTTCTGCTGCAAGCCCCTGCTTCATCCCACCCTCACCTGCTGGCATGAACTGTAAGGCAGTAGCTGTGCATCAAATCAAGAGCGAGAGATACCAATGCCAGAAATTCAGAATGGATGGCAGCCCTGGCTCAGGGAATAATCCTGCAGGGAGTAATCCACTGTCAAAAGCACACTGCAAACCAAAAGCAGAGCCTTGAGGATGAGGTCGTGCCTAAACATGAATTGCCTTTATAAATCTTGTGAAACCTCAGATCGTGACTGGAAATGGCTAAGAAGATGATTCATTGCATTTGGCACAAACACATCCACGTGCCTAAGATAAGGCACATGATTACACACAGCTATGCCAGAAACTCTCTTATTAATTTGAGCTTCCTAAAAGAAGAAAATTCGGTAAGAAAACCCAGAATTCTGTTTCCAAAGGGTTCAATTTTCTGTGAAACGAACTGAGCCCTAACATAAAGGGCATTGCTACTTCCATAGGAAATGACTTAGACTACAAGAAAACCAAATATTGCCAGCAAAATACAGGGTTTCATAGACTGTGATTTGACAAAGGGGCAGCCTCAAAACACTTTGCAAGATGTAGCAATGAAGAGAGAGGCAGGTTTTCCCAACACCTGGATCTGCCATTAGACCTTAAAGAAGAAATCTCCCCCTTTTGCAGCCCCCACACTGAAATGCTGGACTGGCACAGGAGCACCTGTAGCACAGATGGAGCACAAAGGGTCTCCATGTCCAGTTTCCCCCACAAGAGTTTAAAGATGGTTTAGAAGGGGAGATGTAAAGCAGAGTTTTGGCCTCTGCCTTTTCAGGGGTGGTACCAAGGGATGCAGTATGAAAGTCTGGTGTAAATCTTATCATTGGGGTGCAGGAGGATGGGAAAAAGGGCTCTGCTGCCTGAATTTAACAACAGTCATGTCTCATAGAATTAATAGTTTTAGCCCTTCCTCAGCTGAAGTCTTCATCTTTCTGACCATTGATGATAGTTTTCTGCCTGGTTTGTAAACAAAGCAAAAGGGAAAACTGTAGCCTTTTCCCAGTTCTTCCCTCTCTTCCTGCTCTTGAACATGAGTATGGAAACACAGAAGAATAAAAACAAGCAGGCCTTTCAAATTCAGAAATTAAAACTCCAAAGGCAGAGCCCCACCCTGTGCTAACAAAATCCCTGCCCACTTCTGTCTGTGTATCATAACCTGGAAAATGGAGTAAATAATACAGTCCTTACATATACATTGTATATATGTATACACATATCAAAAGACAGGAGAGATGATCGTGTATTGAGAAGTGTAGGATCTGGCACAACTTCCATGGCATGGAATAAGGGGTAGAGTGTGTCCTGGTTTGGCTGGGATGGGGTTAGTTTTCTCCCCAGTAGCTGGCACAGTGCTGTATTCTGGATTTGGGATGAGAAGGATGTTGATAACAAAGGATGTTTTAATTGGTGCTGGGCAGTGCTCACTGCAATCAAGGAATTCTCAGTGTCTCAGGCTCTGCCAGGGAGCAGGATACAAGGAGCTGGGATGGAGCAGGGCCAGGACAGCGACCTGGGCTGGCCAAAGGGATATTCCACAGCACAGAACGTCATGGCCAGGCTAGAAACTGGGGGAGCTGGCTGGGAGCCACTGACCACCGCTCAGGGATGGGCTGGGCATCAGTCAGCGGGTGGGGAGCAACTGTACTGAGAATTACTTGTTTCTCTTGGGTTTTATTTCTCTCTCTCTCTCTCATTTTCATTACAATTAGTAATAGTAGTAGCAGCAGATTTTATCGTGTTTTAATTATTAAACTGTTCATACGTCAACCCACAAAGTTCGCCTGACAGCATCCCCTCAGGTGGCACAGAAATCACGGGCTGAGAAAGAAGGGACCCCACCAGTAAAGCCTTTGCATTTCAGCAACATTTTGGTCTGGTTTCACAGATGTTTTAACACACCCACGCCACCCGGGCTGAGCTGTGGGAGTAGTGACACTGCAGCTTTGGGGCCCAGACCTGGAAAGAGTCCTGAAAAAAAGCGAGGAGCCACATCGTGAGCCACATCCTGGCTGTGCTGCAGTGCACTTGCACTGACTCCACAGGGCCAGGGTTTCACCCTGGGTGTAATCATAAATAATGGCAATGGCAACAGGCATTACATACACATGATGTGAGCTTAGAGCTGTTAGAAACCTTTGTGATTGATGACAGAACTAAGCACATTAGGAGGGAACTTTCCACGGGGAGAGGTTGTTCTATAATTATCCTCTCTGCAGGCATTTTATCTTCCTTTGAAACACCTGGTATAGATAGGCAGCCTGAAAGACAAGGCTCTGGATTCACAAGCTGTGCTGGAATAGACATAATCATGAACAGAGCAACACAGGGTCTCTTCTACTTCACTCCTGTGTGTTATTGCAGTGTGCTAATAGGAAAGGCCATAACTGTTTGATAAATACCTCCTTTCTTCCCAGCCCTGATTCACTGGTTTCAATCAGTTCCTCCTTCAATTAGGAGAGTCTCTAACACGGGGATTCCTGTAAAGCGCCTTTCCTTAGAGCTTGGGCCATTTCCTAAGAGCTGCTTGCCCCAGAACGAGCTCACTTTGAGCTGCCGAGGGCTCGGCAGGGGCTGGAGAGCATCGGAGGTGCGATTGCTCTGAAGAATATCGGAGGTGCGATTGTTCCGGGCTGTGCTGACAGCCGGCCCCGCCGAGCATCCCCATGGCGAAGGACGAGGCTGTGCTCAGCCCCGGCAGGTTCGGTGTGAAGTTTGGAGTTTCTGGATGCCACCTAGAGGATTATCCTTGTCCTTGTGCTCTTTTTCCTTCGGAAAAGTGCTTTCCCACCTTTCCTAGGCCCTGCAGGGGGCGAGGAGCATCTGGTGGGCTCCTGCCAGCGTTGATCCCGTGGGCAGCTGAAGGCTCTCGCTGGATGAGCAGCCGGAACCCCACAGGAACCCACAGAACGGTGCAGAACCACCAGTGCGCCCTGGCTGGGGCCCAGGAGCCACGGCAGTCCCATCACACCTCATGGTCAGCCCCACATGGTGTCCCACACTCTCTTTTCCATCCTGGAGTCCATCAGCCTCCAGAGGACCACACGTAATATCTGGAAATTTATCCATGCATCAGGAGGGTGAGCCAGACCTGGCATTCCCTGGTTTAATTTCCTGTGGCTCTGGGCCGTGTGTTCTCAGGACGCTGGTGCAGAGCTACTAAGGGCAGGGAATAAGATTTATAAACGATGCAGGAGCCAGTCCACCTCCTTGGACGTCCTGCTCAGGTGTGTTACCAGCGTTATCCTCCTAGGAGGAGGAAGCCTCAGCCCTCAGTATCTGAGTTTTCTGTGGCAGTTTTCTGTGCAGAACCCCCCAAGTGCCAGCACTGCCCTGTCCCTGGCAAGCTCCTGATACCAAAACCACCAAGAGACATTCTCAGGGTGGGCACCTGGTGTGTGATGCTGAGGGGATGCTCAGAGCTCAGGTGGGGGAGATACAGCCCTGCAAAGGCAACACGGGGTGGTGATGACCCCAGTCCCACCTGGATTTGTGTCAGCTGGGGCTGGAGCACCCTTTGACATCTTGGAGTCCAAAGCTTCAGCTTCAGGTTCTGCAGGAACTCTGCCTGTCTGCACGGTCTGTAGATGAATCCCCAGCTGACAACTCGCAGCTCTGTTCCCAGCCTCTTTATGCCCTTTAGAATTCAGTAGTGCAACAAATCCAGAATTTGGCTGTTTGTTAATATTTCTCTGAGATTTTTTTTTTTTCTGACTATTTACTGCTTGTGAGTGGGGGCTGAATTCTGTGGATTCAGAGATAGAGAAAGGATTGAATGACATTTAAGATACATTTTTAAGCTCTTCCAGAAATTAAAGACCTGGTGCAGGAATCGTATGTGGATGGATTTGGTATATTTATGCCTTTCTGGTCCATGAAAACTGCAAAATGCCTGGCATTTTCTCTGTCTTGCTGTGTCCCCACCTTACCTGCCAGAGAAGGAGGTGAAAACCTCATGTCTTCTGCCCCCATGGAAGGCACTGGGAAAAGGGAAATCCACCTGCTGGTTGCTTGCATGGGGTTTGCCATTGTAGGAAAGGTAGTGTTTTTAACTGTGAGCATTTCTCAGGTAGTTGCTTCAAGAAAAGGGAATGAAAATTCCAGGCAAGAATCAGGTGACTGCCCAGGTGATCTTTAATTTCCAGCTTGGCTGACACTGCAAAACTAATTGTGGTAAGAGCAATCAGGACAGGGATACCACCTCAACTGGAAATTAAACATGTGTTTTGTGCTTCACTGGTTGCCATCAGACTTCGTTGTCATGGAACTCTTTTTTTTCAGGCCCTTTCCCTGGTTTAAGGTGATAGCCATGGCTGTTTTCTCCAGGTTCCACTTCTTTGCTGCTGTACCTCAAAGGACATTTTTCACTTCCTTTTTGGTTTTTGCTTGCTTATGGGTTTGGCCGTGGGCATCTTTTCCCAACTACAGCATGGAACACAGTTCAGCCACCTAAACCAGAAACTGCAGAAATCAGCCAGGTCTCCTGCTAACTTCAGCTTGGATATTACACTCTGTGAAGGCATCCAGGAATTTTAAGGGCAAATCGATCTTAAATTTGGCTGGGTGGCAGAAGGGGCTAAGTTTTCAAATGCCTCTCACCAGGATGTGCTGCCAGGAGCGGGTTTCATCACACAGAGAAAAACCTTAGTTCTCAGTATTCTGCATGCTGAGCACTTGTGAGCACCAGGCCCCTTGTTTGCTCTTCTCAGTGGGGTATGAACTTCTTTGGAAAATCTCAACGCACCTATTGGGTTTCCCTTGTCTATAGGAAAGGACAAGGAAAGGAAAGCAGATTTTGGTTTATCCAAAAGGAGGTTTTCAAGACACGGATGAAGGATTTTGTTTTGGGGAATTTCATGTAAGATACTAGTTTAAAATTTTCTAGAATATAATTGAAGGTAAAGTTTCAGGAAACACATTCTGAACAGTGATGTTGATCTCAGACTAATTTGCTATTTGAGAGTACGAAACTTAATTGCTAGCGAGAGGTTTGGGAAGAGGTTGGAGATTAATGAAGGGTGGAACATTGCACACTGGAGTGCAGAATAATGGTATTTAATGAGAGCTCTATTCTTCTCCAAAGCACTTTAAAGCCATTAACTAATTAACAGTATAATTTGCAGGTAGGAGTACAGAAGTGCAATTCAGAGCACAATACGGTGATGGTTTGAGGGGAACTGCTGTTCAACTGTAAATCTCTCACTCGGTGTGTGGGAGTAAATTATGCAGATATTTCCAGGGGATATTTTTCTTCCATTTTGTTTTCCCCAGGCAAGAATCATTTCATCAGGGGATGTGGAAACCAAAATACCACACAGCACAGTTTAACACTTTCCCACATGTGTTTTCATAAGAGAAAGCACTTCAGTCTAGCGACCAGTCCTCTTGTCCCCAAGGACTGTAGGTGTGCAAGATGGGCCAGGGAAATCATTTGCAGCCTCCTCTTTCAGTGAGGCCTGGAGATCAGGCCTCTGAATCCTTCTCTCACACACACAGATCCTCCTCCTTGCCAGCTGAAGGGGACATTAGATGTTTCCCTCTGGTGTCACCTTGTCCCTCTGGGCACAACTGAAGTCATTCAGGCAAAACTCACCCAGGGAAGGTCACACCTGCAGACAGGGTCTGACCCCATGATTCCACCCCTTTGCTCATCCTCTGCCATCCCATCGTGGAAGGTTGCTTTGGGATTAGGATCTGAAGCTGGGTTTGATCTGACAGATTTTTTAATCTGTTCTGCTTTGGTCAGCAAGGACACTGTCATGCATTACATTCAGATCCAATGATGTGCATTTCATTTCGACTTCCAAAGACTGCTGCGGACCAGTGAATAAATATCCATATAGTAGAACCCAACCATGGGGTTTTGTGGGCACTGGGGCCTCCAGGATGGAAGGAGCAGAAGTTTTCCTGCTGATTTTGATTCCTCATGCAGAGACAACCAGTACAAAAGCAGGTTTTTCCTTCTACCTCCCAACCCTTTTATATAGATATAATCAATCTCCATTCTCTCTTTTCATTGTGGACCCAGGATGGTTCTCCTTTGTTTTCTGGGAGAGTCTCAAATTCATAAAGCAGGTCCAGTGCAGGTTAATAAGCCTTTTTCATTTTTTTCCTTTTTTTTTTTTTCCCCTGCAACTAGCGAGGTTGGTGCTCCATGCCAGCTCTTCTCTTCCAACCTTTGTGGCTTGCAAACTTTGGAACTTTTTACACATAGACCTTGGCTCTCCTGGGAGGCGTTCATAAATCCTTGCCTCCTATGCTAAGAATCAAAGAGAAAATTGGTGAAAATCCTGTGTTTTCCTTATACTGTCTTAGTTGTGAAGCAGAGAGTCCATGTAAGATGGCTGGGGAGGAAACGGGGAGGCAAGGAAAGCGGCTGGTTGGGCAGGTTTATTGGAACAACAGAAACCTTTCCCTCCCAGGTGTCTCTAGCCAGGCTTTCTTCCTGACAGGCTCCAGCACTCTCACTCATTTGTGCCAGAGCTCTCTAGGGTTCCTGAGGCAAAGCAGCCAATTCCTCTGCTTAGCACCTGAGATGGAGGCTGCACCGTCTGAACGTGGCTCTGGGGAACCTGCATCCTCCTGGCTGCTCCGTTTGGGAATCAGCCTCCATCGTGGGGACACCTGAGCATTTGGGCTCTTGCTAAAATTCTTCCCAGGCAGAAATAGAAATACCAGCTGTTTAAGTCTTTTCTGAATTTCGTCTGCTAAGCATAAATCCTAATGCATTTCCTTCCCCAAAACAAAATGAAGGCAGCTATAGAGAAGCCTTTTAAATGGAAGAAATAAATGGTAAGGATCACATTTGGTAATTTAGGCTTTTTTTCCTTACTGCTCCACCAAAAGACTGCAGGATGTTATGGTAATAGCAGGATTTGCTTTTCTACCCAGTTAACAGCGCATTCCCGTCGGGATCACATCCTGCTTCAGAAACTGAACTTCGGGCTAGCTCAGGTACCACTGTGCCATGCAGACACATCCTTAAGGAAGTTGGCTGCAGGAGTCTCTCTGCACAAACTTGGCAGTTCAAGCCTGCAGAATTCCAGTCATCCTGCCAGTAATGTTCTGCTTTGAACTTAAGGCAAGACTTCATGCTGAGAGGACCCGAGAGCTGTTGCCAATTTGACTGTGTAGAAAGCTCAGGTTTAAATATCATCCTGAACTGAAATTGAAACAAATTCATTGCTACGAATATAAACAATTTACACCAGGTAAATCCCATGAACTCTAAAGATAAATACTCAATCTAGCTTCCATTTCAGCTAGGTTTGCCCTGTGACCTGAAAGAAGTATGGGTTTGGGGTTTTTTGTGTGAGACTGGGAGGCAGAGAAGGAACTCATAGGGGAACTCCTGTGTTATAATCACATTTTGTAGTTAAGGATGGTTTCGGTTTGCACCTGAAACAAGGATTCAGCTGCACATAGGTATGAAAAGGGAAAGGAGCTACAGCTCCTACAGTCTGAGCAAAGAATTGGTTACAACTCAGTGACAGTGCAAGCTGCTATGCAGCCCTTGAATCTGCAGTTTGATGCAATAAGCAGAAACAAAGTCCCCCCTCTACACAGCTCTTCTGACGATGTTGTACAGCATATTTTTTGTTACTTTTAAGGGGGAAAAAAAACCCCAGCCTTATTTCTGCCAGGAAGGCATTGCAGCAGTGCATCTCAAAGCTGAAATGTCACATTGCTCAGCTTGCATAAGAGGGTCCAAAGGCTTTTGATCTCAACTGGATAAAAGCCAGCACATTTCCTTTGTTTTGCTGGGTATTACATAACTTTATGTGGCACATGCTGAAGGTATTAGTTCTGTTCATTCAGAGAAGCTAAAATTATTTCTTCGACACAAAAATGAGATTTGAGAGATTTCTTGAAGAGCAGCTGTTTTCGGCATCGTACCCTAATTCTGTTTTTGTGTGGTTTTCCAGGTTACCACTCAGCAAAGAAGCAAGTCCAAATGAATATGCAAGCTGCTGCAAAGGAGTCAGCTTCTTGAAAGCAAGAAGAGATTGGAAACATCTGCCAAGCTTGCTCAGCCTTCAAAAATCGGGTGGGCAGCTGTGCCCACTGAGGGCCATCCCACAGAGGTGTGCTCCTGACAGCAGCACTGGGAACAGAAAATGCACACACTGCAGTGGGGTCAGGCCTAATCAACTGCAATCACTTTGGGGAGAAATGTTTGCCTTGACAAGCTTGGACGCTACAGAAATTGGCTAAGACTGCCAGGTTAACGTGCATTAAAAATCACCGTACATGAGAAAGGGGTACACAATTGAAATAACTGTATCTGTGTAATAAAGTGCTTGGACAAGTCACCATAAAGTTGGGTCCTTTCATACTGTCACATGTTTACATACCCTCTCTCTTTTGGATTTAGCAGGGGCATCTTACCAAGTTTCACCATCCCAGCTTTACAGGATTACCACATTGAAAAATAAATTCCCAGCCCTTTCTGTGATTTTTTTTTTTTTTTTTTTTTTTTT
>VZRN01006817.1:361995-387223 GCA_013397935.1 Dasyornis broadbenti
TGCATATTTGTACATGAATCCAGCCCAGTGGAAAAGAAAAAAAAAGGACTATTGAAGACATTGAAAAAATAAATAAAATCGGTGCGTGGAAAGGAGCTTAATACATTCACAGCGTTATTTAGCTCTAACAAAGAGCAGCAACCCCAGATGACCTTCTGGCTCCTGTCTCCACCCAAGTTCCTGGCCCCTGTTCAGCGTCCTGGCAGAAGTTGCAGACATCCGCCACACGATGCCAAGGAGCTGTTTTGTCTGCAGATATGTAATAGAGATTAGCCGAGTGCTGGGGGAGCTGCTGCGCTCACCGGCACCTCCGCACACCGAGCCGCCAGCACAGCCCAGCAAAGAGCTTTGCTCCCCCATCCCTGCCCAGAACCTGCTCCTGTGGCCGGGGGAGAGAGGAGAATTCCGGGGAGAGAAGAGAATGCCCCGGGAGAGAGGAGAATGCCCGGGGAGAGAGGAGAATTCCAGGGGGAGAGAGGAGAATTCCAGGGGGAGAGAGGAGAATTCCCAGCGCTGCAGCTCGGGGGGTTCCGTGCTGCTCTCCCCGAGATGCCCTGGCAGGGACCGACCGGCGGGGCCAGGGACGGATGGATGGATGGATGGATGGATGGATGGATGGATGGATGGATGGATGGATGGATGCCCCACATCTGTGCCCAGCCAGGGCTCACCGATCCGCCCCCATCCCAATTCTGGCACGCCAGCAGAACCGGGGATGCAACCACAGCTCGTTAACATCTCCCGGCTGCGACTGCTTTTAGAGCTGTGCCCGGAATGGAAATGGCTTTTGTTTTCCCATAGTAGGCTTTAAAAGAAAAATCTCATTTTGACTTTAAATACTTTTTTTTGGTTTTTTAATCCCCCCTCCCTTTTTCCACCAGAGACAGGAAACAGTTCTTTCATGCATTCAGAAATGCAAATTATGATTGGCAGAACATTACAGTGCAGAAAAAGAGCTTTTGAAAGAGATCATGGAGGAGCGATCAAGGCAGATTAAAGGTTAGGTCCTGCACCAGGCGAGCCAATCTCCCTGAGTCACACACCCCCTGCCTGGGAGCCTGTGCTTTTATCAAAGCGCTGGGCAGACCTGCAATTTCACTAAAATGCAAAGTGGGAAGGGAAAAATGCTGGACTCTCTCTTCTCCTTCTCCTTCTCCTTCTCCTTCTCCTTCTCCTTCTCCTTCTCCTTCTCCTTCTCCTTCTCCTTCTCCTCCTCCTCCACCTCCACCTCCACCTCCACCTCCTCCTCATCCACTGCTGAGGACCCAAAGAGCCAGAAGACTCTTTGAAGATTTCATCTTTTTGCCTCTCTCAAAAAGGGTCTCCGCTACTGATAACTGGATACACCCATGGCATGAGAAGGGACACTCTCTGGAGTGCACCAAAATTGCCAGGCAGAAACCTCGTTGTAATCATTTATGCTATGCCTAAACAAGCAATAACTTATGAGAAGGGGATAAAAATTAATAAAACACATTCAGCACTGGCAACTCATTTGTTTTCTGTGCAGGTGGGACACAGTAGATTGGGATGAGATGTGATGATGTGATAGGAGCACATACAACTCCATTTTCTTCTGCAGCAAGTCAGCTCGTGGTAGTACATCTGGGGGAAAGCTGCTCACCTCACTCTGGCTGCGTGAGAGAAACTTCCAGCCTTTCCTAAATAGCTCAAAAAGGACAGAAAATGGAGATTCTAACAAGCACATGCAAGTGCACCTTCCCCAGCAAGTACAGCCACTGTGCTCTTGACCGAGAGATAGCAGCTTTTTGTGTTTCGGAGAAGTGATCTGATGCAGTTTGTAAAATGCTTCTGAATCCCTTGAGAAGGAGGATGTCAATAAATTATTTCTGTCCCACTGTAGTAATTCCTCCCCTCATTTTTTCCTCCAGTTTCCTTTACAATTGAAAATCCTTCTTCCTTTCCTCTTCCGAACAGGGATTGCCTGATTTTTTTCCAGCTAATAATGAAAATAACAAATGCATTCTGGAGACTTGAAGAGAGCTGTGCTCGAGACCACTGATACGCTGTGAAGATGAGAGGGTGAGAGAAGAGACCTTAGGCTGTGATGAGATCCAGATGTCCCGTTCAGGATGAGTCCAGCAAAGTTACAGTGTCAAGTCTGTGTTTAAATTGGGTCCCACTGCACAAGCGTGTTTATTAGCATAACAAAGCAGCGATGGCCAAGGAAAGGAAGAAATGGCCTGCCTGATGGAAATGGATTGTGCAGCATAACCTGGTGGTGCACAGGGCTCTATCTTGGTATTTAACGTCTCTTCCCATGCTGAAAGAAAGAGCCTTGACACAGGCGCCAGTAGGTCTGTAGAGCCATTGGTAGACAGCCAGGGCATACCATTTAATGGAAGGACATCATTAAATATGCCTTTATTTTTATTACTTTTTAATATTATTATGCAGCTGAAATAAATCACAAGTTGTTTTTAGTGGGATTCAGTCACAAGCCACAAAAGCAGTGAGCTGGGGGGTTACTCTTCAATCTCCCTGTAAGCAACTTTCTGTACTCTCTGTGAAGAGCAAAACTTTCACATCACGGTCAGCCCATGACCTTTTCCTCTTTCAGTATTTATTAAATGTATTATTAAATAAGTACAACTTGAACTCCCAGGGTCCAGTTTGCTGCAGCCCAAATCTGCAGCAACCACGAGTGGCAGAGCCCCCAGACCAAACTGGAGGAACAGGAGAGCTCTGGTGGAGCCCCAAGGTGTTTCAGGTCCCTTGGCTCACTCCTGCATGGCTCCCACATCCCCTCCCGAGTCAGGAAGGTGCTCACCTGAGCAATGCAACATCAGTGAACTGGAGAGGCAGTTTGGCTCAGCCTCCCACAGCCACATGGCCAAAACATGAAGCGTTCAGGCGCGCAGTGGAGAAGCTGAAAAGGAGATGTGAAACCCTGTGCTTGGACCTTCTCCAAGCTGTCTGACTGCCCCAAGAGCCCACTCCTCACTCCCGTATGCCATCGAGGATGCAGCACAATGTTTGGTTTTAGTAAGGCGAGGCACCCAAAGCCTTTCCACACAGCCACACGTTTTCTTGGCTCTTGTGCTAGTGAGGACATTGTGGTGCAAAACATTTTACAGAAAACCTAAATATGCCAGCAGGGCATTGCCAGCCATCAAGTGATGATTTCATCTTAACACATTTTGGTTTTGCTTCCAGTTCCCTCTGAAAGTGCTGCTCCGGGTGCAAGCTCTCCCTTGGATGCTTTCTTCCTTCTTTTTTTTTTTATCATTTGCACATGGCCAGACTGTTTCAGAGGGAGGGAGAATGGCAGACTCTGATTTAGAGAGTTCTGCTGAACTACTGGCATTATTTGTGTAAAACACCCATTAGTTCCTTCTCATCACCTTTAAGATGCCCCTTTTTTTTTTCCAGGTAAATGTTAACAGGAGGTTCATCATTAACCACCTTTGGGTTTTTGTAAGGGTTTCTATTATTCACATGAACAGTGTGTGTTGCAAGATTCCTTTTTCCACTGTTTAGATACAAATTATTCACAGCTTTTTTGTCTGATCTGAAGCCAACCTGATTTCAGTTTTGCGATAAGCTCTGCCTGAAAAGGGAACCTCAAAAGGCTTCAGTTTGTCCAGTTAAGATACAAATATCACCTGCTTGGGTACTGAAGTGTGTGCAGATCAAAGAGACGAATTATTGTGCTTCAAGGTCAAGAAGAAACATTAACAGTAGGATGCTGAATTTGAGGAGATCATTCAATTCAACCACAGCCTGCTCTTCTCTGCAGCAGAGCTGTGTCTCGGTCAAGCCTATTCTTCCTGAGGCAAGGAGCAGCAGGAATCCCCTGCTATACACACATACAAACACAAACACCCAGAGACAAACTTCTTAGTTGTGTTGGGGACGTGGATTGCAGAGGAATTCTATTCAGATCCCTAGAGGGACCTGTGCTCCCAGCCTGGCTGTCTCTTCAGAGCACTAATTCCCCCCCCCCTTCTTCTGCTACATTTGCCAGGAAAAAACTAGCAAACCCTATTTACAAATATTTTTGCCTCTTGGCCCCCTGCCTAATGCTGTGCTATTAAGGCTGTCGTTGTTCCACTAAACAATTGCAAATGTTTCTGCATGCATGCATGGCTTGGTTTTGAGTTCAGATGCTCTGATTCCACCAACTGCCATCCTCTGCTTAACTCAAGGTGAATGCCCTAGAATCCAGCCTTCTCAGAAAACTCCCCCTCTATCACCCCACTAAAATACACAACAGTAAAATTCCTCCACTAAGGCCTTTTCCTGCAGGTTTTCTGCCCCAGCCTCTCCTTCCATGACAGTGTGCCCCAAAGCCTGACACTCACATCAGGCAAGGTCAAAGAGGCTGTAGCCAGTGAGACCTCAGGGGAATTTGGTACCCAGTTACAAAAACTGTGTCTTGGAGAACCATTTTCTCAGCTGAATCCTGATCCCAGGAAAAAGTCATCTCCATTTCTGCATTCCCAAAGTTCTCCGAGCAGCTTAGCGCCTAAGCTGAGTTACAAGCCAGGGACAAAACATTTCTCCTCCTCTTTTCCACGAGGCTCCTGCCCTGGTAACCATTCTGGGAGCATATTTACAGGATTCTTCATGGTGGCCAACACTTTCTTTGAAAGTGCAGAACGAGTAGTAGTCCATATTCACTTTCTTTTCTCTTTACCCACCACCCATCCCCAAAATTTCACAGATGCTCATTCACTCTTTAACCTCTGTGCAAGTAAATTCGTGCTTCTGTGAGTGGTGCTTGGTCCCAAATGTGAGGGTGACGCAGTTTGCCAGCATTTCAACAGCAGCTGCAGCAGCCAGTGATAAATGGATGTTGAAGAGCAGTCAAAGAAAGCAAGTTTCCTATCTGTAATTGCAAATGGTAGCATGGGAAATGTGATTTTGTAACAACAAAAGAAAGATTTATGTCTCTAATGAAAACAGCTCCAATGTCAGACTCAGCACAACTTCCCAGACAAGATAAAAACACAAGAATTATCTCCAGAAATTACTCAGTGAAAAATTCTGAATAACAAATGCAGTTGAGAAAATTGCTCGGGCAGTTTGCGAATGGGGGGAAAAAAAGGAGGACATAACAGATTTATTAATCACTGTGATTTATGCACCTAGCTTTGCTAGCAGTGCAAGGCAGTAAATTAAAGCCCAGTCAAGAATTCCTCCACATTGTTTGGTCAGCAAACTTCCATCCTGGTCTGAGTTGCTGCTGGTTTTGGGCCAGTCCTGCCAAGCTCGATGGTGTTTCTAGGATCATGAAGTGCCAACACACAACATCTGTGTGGTCTGGAGGAGCATTTCAGCCCCTGATTTTTGTGTTTGCAGCTGAAAGCTGAAGGTCTGGGAGACACAGCTGCAGCCACATAAATATTGTCTGCATAGCCTCACCTAGAGAGTGACCAGAAGGGTAACAAAGCTTGTTTGGGAGCAAATCTCCTGAGAAGATTGCAACATGAAAGATTTTTCCAGATTCTTCCCATGCTGGGCACATCCCAAAATGCCCATGCTGGCTCAGGCTGTGAGGGAAAAGTTTGGAGACAGAGCCACGAGGGCTATTGACTATCTTGGCCTTGACCATCCCTCTGCTTCAGCTCTGCTCACGGAGCGTGTCTTTAACTGATCAGTGGCAGCTTAAGATAGAAGTTGGTGATACTTAGATTCATATTAAGAAAGTCTATGATATTGCAAGAGTCAGGGATTGGGCAGGGTTTAAACACCGCTTTAGGGTCACAGAGGCACCCAGAGCCTCTCCTTGTTGTATTTCCAGAGGGTGCCACAAACCGCTGAGGTTACAAAGATGGAGAACACTTCTCATGCAAAATCTGCTTGGGTCTCGCATATCCCCTGTGACAGAAACACAATTATTCTTAGCAGGGATAGAGTCAAACCATTTTCTGCTGGCAGCCCTCCTAGGCTGGCCTGAGCTGCCCTGCTGCGACCAAGTGTCCCCAGTTAATGACGAGCAAGCAGCCAGACACCCCCTCTGGCAGCTCCATCGGCAGCTGCTTGTCCTGGGTGCTGCCAGAGCCTGCAGGCATCTTGGGCCAAGTCTCTGTCATGCCAAGAAACGGAATTTGACCCTCCTGGTGACCTAATTATGGCATCCCCACAAGCGAGGTGTGCTGAGGGGCACTGAAGCCATGCAGCCAGCTCGTCCTTTGCATTCCTTTCTGTGCATGATGACTCTGGCATCATCGGCCCGGCTGGAAATGCTGGTGACTTCATGCCTTAGGACCTGGGTGAAGAAAGCTCTGTGAGCGCGCTGCAGCCCCATTCCAGCCCTGCTCCCATCCCACTGGAGCCCAGAGCTCTGCCCTGGCCATGGTTCAGTCCAACCCAGTGTTAAATACAGGAGCTGTTAGGGACATGCTGCCAGCGAGCCCCTGCTCCTCCCCACGCCCCCTGCACTCAGGCCAGGCACCACGTCAGGTGTCCCCTACCAGATCCCCAAACCAAGGAAGGAGAATCCCACCTCCCCCAGAAGCAGCATCCTTGACCTTGCTTGAAGAATGTGCACCCTGCCTGTGTGTTCAGGCTGAGCAGAGCCCAGAGCTCAGGGCCAGGCTGGATGCTGGTGATGAGCTGGAGCCAGGCAAGGACAGACGGACAGCTCATCACCAGCAGCGTGTCTAAGGTGCCAGCCAATGCTGCTTTTAAATAAATCTTCCTCTTCCTGCTGTGTCCAAGGATCCTCTGAAGTCCCTTACCAGAGCTTTGTGAGAGCCATCCCAGCACCACATCCCTTCACAGCTCTGGCTTTTAAACACCACCCCAAGACCTTTTATCACTTGAAAAACAGAACCTGAGATTTTCAAAGTGAATTGCATTAATTCATTTCCCCTGCAGGAGGGGAAAGGGTGAAGCCTTCACACAGCTCAGTTAATGGTGTGGAGCTCCATGACTTCACTACCAACCTTTCACACTATTTTTTGTCAGGTCTAAATCAATCCCAACCATTCCCTCCACACACACATCATGTGGAGCCCAAAACGATAGACTGTCTTCCAGCCTAACTGCTTGGGAGCAGCTTCAAAGAACTTTTTTCTCCTCTAGAGGAGGAAAAAATTACAGCTCATGTACACATGAACCTCCACCATCAACTACCAGCTGGCTGAGGAATGGGGTGACCGCACAAGGTCCAGCTGTAGCCACAGTTCAGGTGATACAGCTCGGCATCAAAGCAGAATTGTAGAGTGCTGGTTGTACTTGAGCATAGAAAACACTCCCCACCAAATGCAGCTCAAAAACAGGTGAGGCAAAATGAAAAGGGTACCAACAACCATGAGCAAAGCATTAAATCAGCTGCTTCTGGACTCCTTTTCCAACGTTATTGCAATGTGGCTTCTGAAACAAAAAGAGTGTATTGAATTAGTGCAAGTGGAAAATTGGGGGGGGGAAAAAAAAAGGCAGGGGAAGGAGGGAGTTGTGTGGGAAAGATTCTTCAAATAATCGTGGGGGATTTTTCCTTAATTGGAGAATTGGAAAAATAAATTAGGAGTTTGGCAAATTTTCGTCAAAACATTTCAATGGCCAAAGCCTAAGTTCTGGCTTTAGTTCACTCTACCAATGACGACATCCTCTGAAAAATGTCAATAACATGAGAAAAAGTTATTGTTGTTTTCATTTGCCACAAAAAGTCTCATCTTCAGTGCAACTCTCATTTCAGTCTCACAAGCTGGATGGGCAGGTATTTACTGCCTCAAACGACTCCCCTCCACTAAAACCTTCCTGGGGAAGGGAGAATAAGACAAGGAAGAGGGACAATAAAGGAGTCACCATGAGGGAGAAGAGAAGAGAAGAGAAGAGAAGAGAAGAGAAGAGAAGAGAAGAGAAGAGAAGAGAAGAGAAGAGAAGAGAAGAGAAGAGAAGAGAAGAGAAGAGAAGAGAAGAGAAGAGAAGAGAAGAGAAGAGAAGAGAAGAGAAGAGAAGAGAAGAGAAGAGGAGTGAAAGTACCCAGCAAAATAACACCGAGAGAGGGCAGGAAGGGTGAAAGAAAGAACAGTGGTTGAGTTTTTTTCTCCATCTTCCATTACAGAAAGTTGAATCTTCTTTCCTTCATCTGCTGTAAGAAAACGCCACATGTTTATGGTTTTAAGTGGTAAAGGCAAAGCCTGGGAAAGAAAAGAGAGCGGAGTTGCATGAGGTCACAGCCTGTTTCATCTCCCAAAGCCAAGCCCACACCTGTGCCCACACTTCCTTAGATTTTACTGTCACTGATGTGCTGCCCATCAGCTTTCTAAGCAGCCTTTGAAAAGATAGCAGCCCGTGATAGGGGAAGGTGGAGCTCACACTGCGCTTTGGGGAGCCAAAAGAGATCTGATATTTTGGAAATGCCTACCCACATACAGTAGTTCAGAAAAAAAGTTGGGAAATATTTGCAGCAGAGATAATTTTGTGTAGCACGTTTCTTTCAGAATGCAATGGATAAACAACAAGCCTCTGCTGAAGGAATTGAAGAAGAAAGTTTTACAGACATCCAAAATGGATCTATGCCCTGTTCTGTTTGCAAAAATATTATTTTTGCCCTGAAAATAAATGTCCATTTCTGGTGCAGTTTTTCCTGAATACCCCTATGCTATTGATCCCTCAAGGTGTCCTGGTCACAAAACCACCCACCCACGCAGGGGAACCAGTGAACTGGGCGTGAAGACAAACACAGGAGCCGTTCCTGCAGCGTTGTCTTGGTCCTGCCTGCAGTGCTGCCACAGAAACTCCTGCCAGAGCTGCCAGCAGAGCTTGGTGGCTGTCACAGACCTGGCTGGGATGCTCCTGGGCAAGCGGTCACCCCAGGGCAGGGCTCGGAGGGCTCAGGGCACGGAGTTGGCATCGATTTCTTAAAGATGGTTGTAAAACCATCCTGGGGGAGCACGGGAGGCAGCAGCTTCTGCTGGGAACGTCAGCCCGTGGACGCTGCAGCCCTGGCTGGACCCCAAAGCCCCTCTCTCACTCCACAGCAGGACAGGGGAGAGGAAATGGAGCGAAAGGTTCACGGGTTGAGGTAAGGACAGAGAGAGATCACTCCTCAAATACTGGCATGGGCAAAACAGGCTCGAATTAGAGATCTCAACTGGATTTATTCCTAACTGGATCAGAGCAGGATAGTAGAGAAGTAAAATAAAACCTTAAAAACACTTGCCCCACCCCTCTCTCCTCCCCTCCCCAGTGGTGCATGGTCATGATCTCCTTTGGCTGAAAGGGTTTTTTTAAGTGTAGGTAGATGGTGGGAAATTTGGGAGTGAAATTGGGTGATGGATTGGAAATTCTGGGAATGGGGGATTTGAGAATGGAATTGGGGGGTTTGAGAATGGGATCGGGGGAGTTGGGGGTTCCAGGATTGGAAATTTGGGGAGTCTGGAGATGGAATTGGGAGATTTGGGAAGGAAACAGATGGATTGGGAATGGGAAATTTGGGGATATCATTTGGGAATTTGGGAATGAAATTGGGCAATGCATTGGGAATTCTGGATTTTTTTTTTTTTTTTTTTAGGGATTTTTCGGGCAGTTCTTAAAATTTTTTATTTCTTTTTCTTCTCCTTAAATCTGTTATCCCAGAGCTGTCACCACCATCCCTGACTGGCCCAGCCTTGGCCAGCGGTGGGACCATCCTGGATTCGGCGGCTTTGGTGCTGCTGGACACGGGGGAAGCTTCCAGCAGCTTCTCGCTGCAGCCATTTCTGGACCCCCTCAGCTGCCAAAACCTGGCCCTACAAACCCTGCACACCTGGACAGCCAGGATGGCCCTGCCCAGAAACCAAGGGCTGAGCTCTTCTGTAGAGCTCTGAACAGCCCTTCAGCAGCTGCAGAGCTGAGTGTGCCAGCACACAGCTCCTGGGCCCTGCAAGTGGCTCAGATCCGGACTAAGCCATGCAGAGACATTTTCAGAATCACAGGGCCTGGCCACAACGTCTGGCTCAAGCAGAAATCTTCTAAGCAAGTTTACCTCTGATCGAGTGGTTCCAGACTGCAAGCCATAAAAACTTGAATCATCCAATTAGCCACAGAAAGAATTACAGGAAATGCTTTACAACACTTTACCAACCCTCCCTGTTATTTAACTGCATTTTCCTCTCTTTTTTCCCCACAAATATTGCAGATGAGCTTACATTTCCCAAGAAGATCTCAGCAGGTTTTTACAGAATGTGAATTTACCGCTCCTGCCTGTGAGTACCCTTGGTGGAAATCTCAGGGTTGCACTCATGTAACCACGGAACAGAAATGACATTTGGATCATCTAAATGCTCTTAGGCAAGCCACAAATAAATGATTATTCACAGAAATTACGGGCAGAATTATTTCAAACAACAAACACATTCAAGAACATCCAGGCAGGCTCGCAGATAGTTTGCAAACAGATAAAAGGCCAAACACTTCCATTCAGTTCCTTGCTGTAGATTATTCACGCAGCTCTAATAACAGTCCCCTGTCTCCATCAGCCTGCATCAGATGCAGTCCAAAACTGGGATGGTGGTGAAAGCTCCCACTCTATCATGAAAACCCAGAGCTGAAACTGCTTTTTTTTTTTTTTTTTTGGCTTTTTTTCTTTTTCTCCATTCATTTCTACCAAACAAAAGCAAAAGATGGGATTATCTTCACAGAGTTTGGTTTGGAGTTGCTTCATGCAGCATGCAGATACTTTCCCTGCGGTTTTGCAGAGTGACCAGGAACACCTGTTGGCTTTAAAAGCGAAGCACAAAATCCCTGCAAAGCTGTGGTTTTGTTTGGTTAGGTTTGGGATTCTTCATCCTCTCTTTAATTTTTGAGCTGTGACAGTCAGCCCAGCGTGCAGGGAGCGCTGTTTGGGAGCTGTTCAGGAGCAGTAATTGCTGCTGACGGGTGCCTGGTGGCACAGGCTGTGATAAATGAGCTCCCAACAGCCACCAGGCTCTGGGCCAAGCACCCTCAGCATGTCTCAGTCTCCCCAGCCCTCCTCAGAGGTGGCACCCGCCCCACAGCTGCCGCCCCTTTCCTTGCTGGGGCCATGGCATCCTCCCACACCATCCTGGGGCTCGGCCAGCTGGGCTGCACAGCGGGAGCACCCCTGGAGCAGGAGCAGCAGGCACTCTGCTGGGAGGGAGGGACAGAGCTGGGAACCAGCCCTGGGGTGCCCAGGGGGCTGCTCTCGCTGCAGGCAGCTCAGGAGATGGGGCTCCCTGCTTCAAGCCCATCCTCTTCCCCCTTTGCAGTCAGCCTGGCTAAAGAAAAGGATTTGGGCTGGTGGCACGCACTGCTCTTCACCTGGAAACGCTCCTGTTTCCTCCTGGAATTGTTGGGCACACCTTCACATTTTCCAGGACCCAGAGAGTGGTTTGGTCTCCTCCAGCTCAGGGTTCTCCAGCAGGAATTCAGCTCCATGAGTGTCACACGTGGGTGCAGCTTGGGAGCTGCATGACCACACCACCAGAGCCCTGGACCCAAACCCACATCCCTGCTGTGCTCTGCACCCCAAAGCAGAGCAGCCGCAAGGCCTGGGGCTGTGCCCAGCAGTGCAGGGGACAGGCAGGGCATGGGGATCGAGTCAAGGGTGCAGGACAGTCAGACAGGACTTTATTTTTTGAATGGGCATGGGTGAAATTCCAAGGCAGCCTTGCAGGGCACGTTGGCTGGGTTGGTGGAAGGGCAGAAGAGCAGGGGTGAAGGGCTGGCAGAGACATCCTGCCTCAGCCAGCTGCTCTGCCAGGGGAGCACAGCACCTGCAGGGCACCGGGGACAAAGGCTGTTCATAAACTCCTGGCTATCCAAGCAGCCCCTCTGTATTTCCTGTTTCTCAGACCCCCCCACCTCAGTGTGCCTCCTTCACCTGTTCTGTGGGACAAACCCGTGCTAGCTCTCCATATCCAGGACGGAATTCTGTTACTCTCTGAGGGATGAGCTGCCTGCCAGCCCAGGCAGCAGTGTCCATGAGGATTTAACCCACGGGCTCAGCCAGTTCATCTTACAAGAACTGCTGTGGTTACCTGAGGAGGTCTGGTGTACCTGCAGGGAAAATCAAACTGTGTTACTCTAGAGGGGGCAGGCCCTTCAAGGTCCCTTTTTTCTCCCCCAGCATTTTGGAGCACTCACTGTCCCTCCCAGAACAGCAATTTCCCCCAATGGTCATGACTGACGTGCTC
Organism: Dasyornis broadbenti; assembly: GCA_013397935.1. Classification (NCBI taxonomy): domain Eukaryota; kingdom Metazoa; phylum Chordata; class Aves; order Passeriformes; family Dasyornithidae; genus Dasyornis; species Dasyornis broadbenti. The sequence goes on from VZRN01006817.1 coordinate 374,106, forward strand.
TGATCAAGGGTGAAACTCCTGCAGGGAGATCTTTCCACCAAAGCAGCCACACTTGAATGGATACCATTCCTTAAGGGTGGAAACTGCCCTGCTCAGTTGGGTCACAGCTCTACATGAGGCAGAGGCTCCCAAGCTGTTCCTGGGTTCGTTACTCTCTGTTTCAGCAAGAGAGGGTGGAGGTAGAGACTGGAAGAGCCTCACGTGCTCCAGCAGAGCAGGCGACACCATCAGAGAGCACAACTGCTGTTCTCCAGCAGGTCTTTCTGAATGATGGAGCAGGATGTGTTAAAAGCAGGTTAACTTGCTGAGATTCCTCTCCAGTGCCTGTTAGAGCTGCGCTTTTACCAGCTGGCCTGTTTTAAAGAGAATCAAATCACAAATTGGGTTTAAAATCATAGGCAGGCCAATACATTTTCTAACAGGGCTTGTTTTCTTCACTCTTACCTACTGGAACAGGCAAACCAGTTTTAGCTCAAGTTGTGGGGTGACTGTGTCAAAACTCAGTTTGGGACCCCATAGGGACAGGCTCCTCCTCCACTGCAAAGAGGAAAAAGAGGCAAGAAGTGAGGAAAACAAAAAGGAGCTCACAGGACCGTGATGTCTGATGCCTTGGGCTGGGGCTTCACCTCCTGTCCTCCAGTGACACAGGAGCTGCTTCAGCTCAGGTAAGTAAACATGTAAACAAACAAAATAGACCCACCTGAAAATGTCTCAGACCTTGAAATCCTGGCATTAAAAGCAGGAAATGTTTTCCACGGCATGTGTCACCAAAGCTGGTTCTTTGTTTGTTTTGTTTGAAAGTCACCTTTGCTTAACTGTTGCTCTCCTGAGCAATGCACAGCCACAAAGCCACCGCTGCTGCCCATCCCCTCCTCTGCCTCTTGGCCTGAAACATGAACAGCATTTGTTGAACCAGGGCTGGGCACACGGGCTGCTCCAGCAGAAAACTCTTTGGAAAACAGGAAGTTTCCAAAATAAAGTCCTAATTGTTGTTGGGAGAAAAAAAATAAATCTGTTGACAAGAGAAGAAAACGTTTTCACACAATGACTGTCACAAATATGAAAGCCTTGCACATGGGAGTGAAAACATGTTAGGTTTTGACCAAAATTATTTTATGAGGAAAGTAGGCATTTTTAAAAAAACACTCATTTAGCAGAAGCCTGATTTTTCAATCAAAAAATTAACAGTGAAGCAGCCAGGCATAGAAAATTCACATTACACTCCAAATATTCTCCTTGTGTGTCTAGAGAGCTGGAGATGGAGTAAAATGACCTGGAAGATCAGCAGCAATGGGTTAATATTTAACACAGAGAGGCTGTTCGGGAGGAACACCTCCTTCCCCAGCCAGCACATAGCAGCTCTGGGGTGGCAGGGCCAGGGCCAGGCAGGGTGTTCGGGGTTTTCAGGGTAACAGAACTACACTGAATGGCAAACAAGTTTGCAGACCAACTCTAGACAGAGCTCTCCTCCTCCATCCCTTTCTCCAGCAGAATGACAGCTGCCCCCGGGATGGGTGGGAGAGCTGAGTTTGGGAGCACAGCATCACCGGGGCAGGCTCGGGGCGCTTCCAAAAACTGCCTGGGCAGCACGAAACTCACACAGGGAACCGTGTGACCCTGCCCAGGCTCCCCGGGGAGGGAGGAGAAGGAAGGCGACCTTTCTTCCCGAGCTACATCAGCTCCGCTCCCTCCGCAGCTCCAGCACTGAACGCGAGGCTCCCTCTGCTGAGGCTCCACACAAGTGATGCCTGCAGGATGCAGGACAGCTTCTGAGGGCTTCCAGAGCCTTCATCCCACCCTCCAAGCTGCCAGCAGCCAGGAGAGAACCTCTCAGCCTTCTCCTCCACCGGGGAAGAAAGAGCTGGAGGTGCAGAACAGGACAGCAGCAGCCCTGGGGGAAACTCCTCGTGTAACCGTGTAGGTGTGTGTGCATGTGCCGCGCTGGGAACACTTGCACGTCTCTAAATCCTTGTTAAAGATCGCTGGGGCAGTTTCACTGCAGGATGAGGCTCAGTCTCCCCATCTGCCCAGGCTGTGGAGCTGCCAGCAGCTGCTCAAACACCCCTCTGGTCACCTGCACAGATGCCATTACCAGCACAGGCGTTGAATGACCCCTCAGTTTCAAAGCAGATTTTGGAGGTTTCTGTATCAGATGCAGAACAAGTGTTGTCCCAGACAGAAGATGAAACATGAACTGGCAATTTAATTTTGTGATTCTTCCATGTTATGCCAGGAAAATGTTAAATGTACCTGCTGAGCTCTTGTTTTTCTCACTGTTCTATTATTCCTCACTTGGCTACACATCTTCACAAATGTACTCTCCTGGTCTCAGAGCCTTTTATTTCTACATGTCCTCCATTTCCATCCCTCTCATATCGTGGCTTTTCAAAACACAATTCTTTCCCGTCACCAAGAAAAGTGCCTTCCACTTCCCAAAATACATCCTTATCTTCCCATCGCCCATAGCAAACTGTGAAGTTACACCATCCCTTCCCTGTTTCCTCCTCTAACCATGCCCAGGTCTTCTGCTTTCCGTTTCTACCAAACAAGCTAACTAATCTCTGTAAGGAAAATCTCATGCCTAGCTTGCCAGGAAATCTGCTGGAGGTGTTAAGCCCCATATTTGATCCTTTCTCTCCTGAAGTCAAGCCTTTGGTACCCACAAGCCAAGTGGATTCATCACTTCTGTAGGAATTAATTTAAGCAATATGGATTAATGTGGGAAAAGTGGATTAATGCCTTCTGTAGGGTACAGCACAAACCAGGAAAGCTCCAGAGTCCTGCTGCCTGCAAGAGCATTGCTGCAGGACCCCAAATTTCTGTGATCTCCACTCATCCCTCATGCTCAGAAATGTCAAGGTGCCTCTTCAGAGGATGCTGTGGGGTTTTGTTATTTTATGAAGGCTATTTGAGCAGATTCACGGTTTTCTGACACTTCTGTTCCTCAGCTCCAGACCTTCAGAGCTCAGTGCTGCAGCAGCAGACTGGAAGTCGGGCAGGTTTTCCCCTCAAAATCCATCAACATGGCCCCATAGCCAGAAAGGAAGATTGGGAGCAGCCGTTTCGACCATTCGCTGCCCAGGCTGAGCAAGTCCCCTTTGTCTGTAGCCCTCCCTCACTCTGTTTCCAAAACATGCACCAGTTTAAAATGTCAGCTCTGGAAATTGAACAGTAAATTGTCATGCCCTGCCTCTATATTTTGCCACCACGGTAACAAGATGGCAGAAAATATCACAGTCCCTGAGATAGTTATACTGCCAGCATGGCTGCAAAGTGTCTCTGTAGCTTAAAAAAGAGGGAGCTGAGGCACAGGAGGATTAAAGGTTGTAGTTAAACCACCCTCAGAGGCATCTGTAAGAGACATATTTCTGTGATTTGGAAGACTGAAGGAGTGCTTAGACCTCCTGTTCCCAGGGCTGCCAGGCCTTGACTCTCTGCAAGGAGTCATTAAAAAGAAGTGAGAGTGGCATTCTGTTCCCTTCTCTGGGTAGCTCAGCACAAGGCAACACAACATCTCACCCACCACAGGAAAAAGCTGTCTCAGAACCTCTCATGGCTCATTTTTAGCCCAGACTCCAGAGCTCATCCTCCAGCAGCCACAGCTGTGCATGATAACAGGAGAGCACTGGCAGGAGCAGATCCAAAATCCCGTCTGTCTCTAGCTCAGTCCATCACTGCCCGTGCCATTTCGTTATCTCACCACCTCAGAAACAGGGTTTTGCACAACTGAGTCACATCCATCAGCCACCTCCAGCCCAGAGCACAGCACCTTGATTAGACCTGCAGCCCTTCAATTACCCAGTCTAGATCTCGAGAGATGCTCCCCATGGGCTTCACAGCTTGTTTATAACAGCAGCATTGCCCCCTGAATTCATTTATCGCGTCTTTCCAAGCTGCCAAAGTGCTTGCAGGTCAGTCCAAAGGGCGCAAGGACACACACAATGTACTGATGTTGGGTAGCGCAACATTGCAGTGTCTTGGGACCAGTCTGTTTCAGAAGCAGCAAAGACAAATCATTTTCAATCCCTTCCAGAAAGATTATCCATCACTTCCATCTACAGAGACTCACTTCTGACAGGCCATGCACCTCTACACAGATTTCAGGAATATTGCCTAAAAAATACATCATCCAGAGCAAGTGGAAAGGTAGGAGTTAACCTCACTCAGGTGTAAGCACAACAACCTTTTAATCCTTTCTAAACCAAATTCACAGTTTAAGGGAGGGCTAAACACTTGGAAAGAATAAAGTCTGCAGTGTCAAATCTACAGCCTTCCATGGAGAAAAAAAAAAAATAAATAAAAAACAGTCACCAAATCCATCTCATTTCACAAAAGAGCCCATTAAGAACACTTCCTTCCTCTCCTCTTCCCTGAAGTGCTCACATGCTCAACAACACACAGGAGAATGCACAGGAAAAAGGGTCAGACAGTATTAACAACAGGGGAGACATCCGCCTCGATTTTCCTTTCCTGAGAATTTGAAAATTCCCACAATTTCAGTGCTGCAGAGCACCAGCTGCACAAACCAGCACAGCTCCATTGACCTGGGCCAGACTTGGGTTCATTTGCAAAGCAAGCCTGGTAGCAGCAGAGGTGTTCCCGCATCTGCTGGTTTGGAAGAGGAGAAGCAGCACTGTCACCATGCTGAATTTAATCAGAGCATGCAGCGCCTGGAGGGAGAGGCGAGGTGGGGCAGGGAATTCATGCCGTGGCCCCAGCACAAGGCTGCCAGCAGTGAGATTTGTCCTCTGCTCTTGAAGCCGGCGCACACACACAGAGCATGCACAGCAGTTATGGGGCTGATGTGCCCTTTTCATTTCAAACCCTAAAGCAGCTGGAACTGCACCCAAAGCTGTATTTAACACTGTCTATAATGCACTTCAATGTGCTACGAGCATGGTCCCTCAGCAGGAGCATTATTTCATGCCTGGCCATTTCTCAGCAGAAGTGACACCTCGCTGGGGCTTTGTTATTTCTCCTGTGCCCTTCACGTCTGATAGGCACTAAACCCAGTCAAAAACCCCAGAAATGTACTCCTGCAAGAATAACCTTGCCCTCTGGAGAGATTCCTCATGACTCTTGGCTTCTTTTCCCGCTACAAAGCTGAGGGACTGGCAGAGGTAACAGATGCCAAATTTTCCCCTCAGGTGTTGATGTCAGCAGGGTTTGTGTTTGAGGACAGAAGTCAGCCCCACGTCTTTGTGTTCACAGCACTCAAGGTGTCTGCTGAACCATTTTCATGGCTCACCTGCTGCTCAGCTACAAAAAGACCAATTGGAATTTTTTTTTTCCTTACTTATGAAAACTCAAGTAGAGCTGGACTACACTGAAATAGGCAGACATATGACAATGAAGTAAAAGCAGAGTCCAGGCCTCTTTTGTAAAAGTAAATCCAAAAATCACTCTAAAAATAGAGAAATATGGCATGAGAAGCCAGGCCCAGAAGTGCTATTAGAAAGGAGAAGACAGAGTGAAATCCAAGCTTTGACCAGCCCTGTTTTGACTGAGCTTTTTCTGAAACTCTTCATCTGCTGCATTTTTTCATGTCATTGCAAGGCCAATTTTTCTCCCCAATATGCTGGAGTCAGACCAAAGTTATTTTACTTATTTCAGGGTGGCTACTCCAGACTTAGACTCAGCGCAGAATTTAGCCCTGTTTAACACATCACCACCTCCCCAGCTGTCACCCAGCACAGTACATCTGTTAATCTGCAACTGCTGTTGTCTCGACATTCCTTCAGTAATAATCCCCCCTTCCTGAAGCCTCATGACAGCAGTGCAGGCATCTCTGGCCCTCGTTGCTGCAAGAAATGAGTGCATGCGTGTGAAACAGGCACAATAAATGAGACAACACAGCCTCTTGAAGAGTCACCACCTCCTCCAACCAATCACTGGGGAGTCCTAAACAGGCAAATACAGGGAAAAAATGGGTTTCAGGGAAGCCTGGTCTCAGATTCAGTGACTCTGTATTGCCAGTGTTGAGTTCACCACCCTCCCAAGGGGAGAAATGTGCTCCTCCAAAGGGCAGCGACCAACGCAGTTAAGCTGTTCCCGTTCTTTGGTTGAACAAGTGGGGCTTTAAACTCAGGTGTCGGAGTGGCAGGAGGCGTGGGAAGCGCCGGTGCGGAGATGCCCGTGCCTAGGGGCTCTCTCGGAGCGGGGGATCCGTGCGGGGATGCTGAGGGACACGCGGAGCAGGAGATCCGTGCGGGGATGCTGCGGGATACGCGGAGCAGGGGATCCGTGCGGGGATGCTGCAGGACACGCGGAGCATCCTCCGGGCGCGCAGAGCCGGGGCCGCGGGAGGGCAGCAGCGATTTGCGCTCCGGAACGCGGGCGGGCTCAGGGAGCTTCGTTCTTCATGCAGGCAGCTCGGGAAAGGCGAAATGCGAGGCTGCTGCGGGTTTTTGTCTGCGTGAACGTGTGAGAAGTTACAGTGGAGTGCGGCTAAGAAAGTGTAACTGCAGCTTCGGCAGATTTCTGCTGTGTCTCTCTTTTGGTTTATAAACCCTTCGAGGCAAATTCCTGCTGGTGGAGCCCTCCTGTCCAGGAAGGTGGGACAAGGAACAGACCCCTTTGGACATCACTGTCCCAAAAGCAAGCTGGCTATAGAGAGTAAATGACAACAACCGCCCGTGGCCACTGTTTTCTCTCTTTGGAATACATTTCTCTCTTGTACAATTTTATTCATGTGAGAATTCTCTCTGCCATAACTGAAAATCTGTTGGTAAATATGGGAGAGGTGGAAGCCCCTGCAATGTGCATCCTTCTCTGCCCTGCCACCAGGCAAGCTGAGATCTGCCAGGGCACTGCTGGAGCCCTTCCCGAGAGCCACAGATGTCTGTGAGCTCTCCCAGCTCGAGGAGTAAAACCTGAACCTGTCCCAGAAAGGATTCAAGGCCTGGGTGCTCAGCTGGTGCTCAGAGAGGAATTCACATCCTGACACAGCTGTGTCCTCACCAGCTTCCAGTGCTCTGTGGGGTCATTCTGGTATCACCACCTCCCAAAGCCTCGCTGTCCCCTGGGCTTGATTCGGTGTCCCCACCATCGCTGCCACCTTCCCGCCCCATCCCATTCTCCCTCTGGCTCTGGGAGCAGCTGTGCAGCTCCTGCTTCACCCAGGGAAGCCAAAGGGGCCGAGCCCAGCAGAGCCACTGCTGACACTTCAAAGGGTGACCCCATTTAGGCTGTGCCCAGACAGGGAGGGTTCAAACCGAGGGCTGGAGAGCTTCACAAATAACCTCAGTTCCTTGTAGAGTTGGGGGAAAGGAATTACCATGTCTCGTCAAGTAAGAAAACGTGGTGTCCCTAGTGAGAGGCAGATGATGGCTGTTTTTGTGACACCTATAACAGCCTCACAGCTGCTTTTAAAAGCAAATTCAGAGGTGAGGGGGGAAAACAGCCAATATGTGGCAAAACCTGGTGTCCATTCTCTGGGCTTGTCTGTCATTTGCTGTATTTTGTTTTGAAATAAGTAAGTTGTCCCCTACTCCCCGCTCCCTGCCATTTTTTTCCCAATGGCAAAGCTGAGCCAGAAAAAAAGCTGAATTTCTAATGACACATTACGAAGCCCTGTGGCTGGAGCACCTCTCCCACTCTCTCAGAAATACCCTTCACTGAGTGTTCTGCAAATGCCAAAAATCACCGCAGTTTCCAAACCTTGTGCACAGTTTTCTGACCCAGAAGTTGCTTGTTTTTCTGGCTGAGATTCACGGTTCCGTGGCATTGATAAGCAGCCCGTGAAAGGCTGATGGATAAGCGTGAAATGCCTATCAGCAGCATGATCAGGGGTGCTGGGAGAGCATCAGTCAAGGCTGGGTTATCAGCAACCCTTTGACCTCCCGGGCTCTGCAAGAATTGACTCATCAGTTATTAACCCTGCAGTAAGTTATTTATATAAGTAGCTTTAAGATAAAGGCTGACCTTGTTTCCTTTGTGCAACTCAGGCAGACAATTCCAGAGGAGGAAACGATCTCCCCCCTGAAGTCAGGGGGAGAATTTTTAATGGTTTTAATGAGACTGCCATCAGGCTCAAAGCAAACACACCTGTAGCACTTCTTGGGTGTCTTTTCCTTCTAAAGCCACTCTATTGCATCTTTTGGAGGGAACAGATTAACCTGATTTTCCAGCCATCAGCAGCAGCCAAGGCTTGACCAGAGGAATGTGAACAAGGAACACACGGAGCTCCTGAGCCCAGTGCTAGGTTTGCTAAACAAACCCTATCACAGCACAGAAAAATATCTTCGTGTTTAGAAAGGCAGCATGAGAAAGGAAGTACATAAGACGAGAAAGTTAGGGGGATTCCTGGCCTTCCTTCACCAAAGATGAGACAAGGCAAGGATTTTGTGGAACATATCTGAAAATACCCAATGCATTAACTGTGAACGTGTAAAAATGTTTATGGGAATTTTTCTGTGAAGAATCTTAGTGATAATTCAAAAGAGTAAAATTTCAAAATTTCAAGGAAATCTTATTTCTTTATTTCCCTAGGCCGAGTGTGAAGCATGTTCTCTACATTGGCCTGAGTCACAAGGGCTCAATTCACAGCTCTGCCATTTCAATTCCTTTTGCTTCTGTTTCCCCAAGCAGAAGACAGAGCTCATCAGAATTCAGCCCAGATTTTGGGCAGTCTATTTTACCTCTGCTCTCATCAACACAGCAAGCCTCGCATTCCATCTTCAGGAGACACTTCGGCACCAAAGAGACCAAATACCTCTACTGCAAGGAGGGCTTGGTCTCTTCAATGCCTGGTTCATTTTTGGCTCACTGGGCAAAATTTTATATAAAAGTCTTAGCTGGGTGAAAGAGGCTGAGGACTAAGGGCTGCTGTTTGACAGGATGTGGCAGGGTGCTCTCAGGGCCCCAGCAGGTCTGGGTGTTACAAGAGACAGCTTTGTAGGAGGATTTTGTGTTTCAATACCTGTCCTTTGGGGGCCCTGCCCTCAGCACTGAGCCAGGCTGAGCCCTGTGCTGCTGTGCCAAGCTGGAGCACACGCTCAGGGCTGGGCATGACCCTGCCCTGACCAAGGGCATGCAGCACAGCAGCTGAAAACCAGCTCCTCTCACCTTCCATGTCCCTGGAAAATCAGATCTTCTGTTGGGAAGAGGATTACAATGCGCAGTGTGGATGTAGAGCCAGTTCCCATCTCTGCAGCCCCTCAAGCTGGGTTAGCACTGTGGGGAACTGATGCTGCCTGTTGACAAGCCTGTTAAGCTTATAATGGGGTAGTTCTTCCAAGGAGAGCCATGGAAGCCTGCAGGGATCCAGTTTGCTTATCTGAAGGTGGGCAGATGAGAGCAACTCACAGATTCGGGGTTCGGCAGGGGCTGTTTCGCTTTGGTTTGGTTGAAGGCAAGCTCACATCACCAGCTCTGCTCCATACAAGGCCCCCAAGCTACGCTGACCGAGTCTGATCCATCCAGAGTTGTCTGGCCCTACCAGGAAAGTAAAACTGTGCAGGAGGCAGCCACCCCAACAATCAGAAAGGACCTCCCAATTCAGTTGTGTTCAGCCAGAAGTGTGTGCAGACTGAAATAATCAACTGTGACTGTTTTCCTTAGCCCTGGATTATCCCTGTGCCCTGTGCTTGCCATGGCTCCCTCTGGTGTCACAGCTCCCTCCCTGTTTAGGATTCCCTGACTGCCATTGCCAACAATCCTTTGTCCTGATCCTCTTGACCTGACTTGGACATCACCACACGACTGGAAACTCTCTGAGTAGGAAGCAAAGGATCAATGTCTCCAGGGAATGAGTGCCTCCTGGAAGCTGGTACAGATCTTGCTGCTGCCTCTCAAGGAGTGGTTCGGCATCAGTCCTGCTCTGTTTGAAACATCTGCGTGAATTCCAGAAGGCAGGAGCTGAGGCAGCCTCAGCCACAGGGATCTGACTCATCCCAGCTGCACTCTGTGCATGGAATGGATCCATTGGAATGCACAGGGCTCACTCTAGGGGCAGTGGCTGCTGCTTTGCATGCACTGCTTGGGGAGGAGACAAAGTAAAGGACATATTAAGCTTTAATTGAACAGAAACCTTGACATCTCCCTGCTTTTCTGAACACCAGTGAGAGTGAAGTTGTATTTCCTCCAGGGAAGTTACTATTTTCCACACCAAGCATGTATAAGATGTCCCAGGAGCTTGTTATCCCAGAATTTCATTTTCTTTTCACGTGTCTGTGATCAGACCCCAGAGGGGCAAGGTCAGACCTTAGAGGGGTCAGAGCACAACCAAGCAAAGATCTGGTTTTAGCTCAGCTGTGGGGCTTTTCTCACGGCTTTCTGGACCACTGTTGGGATTTAAACAGGTGGAAACAGCAAACAAAACAAAACAAAAACCCCTGCTCTTGGTGGGCTGCCCTTCAGTGGCCAATTCACAGTGAGGATCCTACCTGAGGCATCACCAGTCACCTTGTCCACCCCTGAAACCCTTGTACACCGAGCCCCAGGGCCTGATCCCCCTGAAACAAAACAGAAAACTCAGGATTGGAGAATATCCTGAGCTGGAAGGGACTCACAAGGACTATCAAGGCCAGGTCAGAGTTTAGCCCTGTGCAAAAATGACAATGCTCTCCCCCTGCCTGCCCTGCAAGCACAGACTCCACGTGGAGCTGCACCCCAGGGAGTAACTCAGCCATAAGGAGCCCGATGCACCAAAAGCGCTCCAGACATTTTGATTTACACCCATTATCTCTCATCTCTTCATAGGATTTGTTTCCCTGCTCCCCATCCCCACAGCAAACTTTCTGGTGGTGAACCCTTTTGTCACATCAAGTGTCAGTTGGGGCACTTGCCATCGCTCTCTGGGTTTGTCTCTGGATTCATTGGCAGCAATAAAATCTTCTTTAATACCAGGAATGTGACGGGAGTCAAAAAACAAAATCTGAGATTTACTTCCAGGTTTGGTCTAAAAAAATCAGACAATAAAATCAGATCAATGCTGAATGAAAATTACTTTGCCTTGCAAAAGCAGTTCCAAAATAATCAACAGCAACTGTGGCTCTGGCAACGACTGACATCAGATTCGGAATAACGTGGGCGGTTTTAGACAAATTTGAGAAAATGCTTAGGTGTTGTCAGAGAAACAAATCTCCAAACAATGAGGACTGACGTCTCAGTCTCTCTGGGTATTCTGAGTGAGGTGTACATCCTCACCCTCTTCCAGTTTATCAATACCAAAGTGATGTACACAGATTTTATAAAGGCTTGACCAATTCAGCCAACCCTGGAGTAGATAATGTGAGCAAAGCTCATGAAAAACCAATAGCCCGAAATATTGCAAGGCCTCATCCTCATGTCTGTGTGGTGAGAAGGAGAAAGTGAACCCCAAAACAACTGATGGGGTTTTATGCCTTCTTTCAAAACATGGTGCATTTACAACTCCAAGGTTTCCATCCCTGAACTGGAGGAACTGAGGTGTGAGCCAGTCGAGCAGTTTTCATCTCCCTGTGCAACACTTCCTCAGCACAGGTGTCAGGCAACTTTCCTTCACCCTCCTGCACTGTCAGGAAAACCAGGTTGGAGAGAAGGCGAAAATTCAGATTATCTTTCTCTAGTGCTGACAATCACAGGGAGGAAAACAGCGAAAAAAACTGAAACCAAACCAAAAAACCAAAACCAAAGCAAAGCAAAGCAAAGCAAAGCAAAACCAAACCGAACCGAACCGAACCGAACTGAACCAAACCAAACCAAACCAAACCAAACCAAACCAAACCAAACCAAACAAAACCAAACCAAACCAAAACCAACCAACCAACCAAACAAAATTTTAAAAGCAGCTTGCTGGGAAAAAAACCCAACAAACTTAGCAAGACACTGTGTGAAATACATGGCAAAGAAGCTGGTGTCTGGCCAAGCTGCCATCACTATTGCCATTCTCTAACAGGGCAAATGTGTATTGTAGATTTATTTAGAAAACCACACCCCCAGCCCAAACTTTATAAAATGATTGGTTTGTTTATAAAAATACCTTTCACTGAACCTCAGTACAATTCTCTTTCAGTTTTCCCAGCCTCCAACGTGCTGAGCTCAGATGATTTTCTGAAAGCACTGTGTTTTATTAGGTTAGACACTTCAGCTCTCTTTAGCACTTTTCCACACGTTTGCTCAGCCTCTCTTCAGTTTCACATGAAATTCTGCACCCACACCATCCTTTGGCAGGGAACCCCAGGAGGGTGCACCCACACTTTGAGGAACTCCCTCTACCCCCCTTCTTCTTGTTCTGAATCAGGTTCCTTCATCTGATGCTCCCTTCCAAGTTCTTCCATCGGCAGATCAACAGACAATTCCCATTGACACACTCTATGCCACTCAGTCAAAAAAATCCACCCACGCTTTAGCTATTTCTAACTAATTTTCTGTTAGTCTAAAGAACAGACTAATTCTTTGTATAAGAGTTATTCTTTGTTTCTGACCTGATTCCCAGCATGCCCACTCCACTCTATGGAATGTAACTTAAAAGTGTAAAATATAGGAAACTAGACTATACCATGGTAATTAGGATGAAAAAAACAAATTGATTATTCCTTCCTTGACAGTATTTTTCAATAAACAACTGTACTTTTTCTCCACTAAAGACATCTAGTAAAAAACTTATAAAAATATACTTGGAGTTCTCCACTGAAAAATGAGGGAAAACAAAGGAAAATACTCAGCCCTTGTTGGTTCAGTTTACTGATGCATTTCAAGTCAGAAATCCCAGAATAACAGAAATCCATACTCCAAACAAATTTCTTGGTTAGGTCAGAGGCAGAAAGTTTGTCAGGACTAAAATGATCCCTTCCTTCCTTAAACTTGCGGTGTAATATAATTTATGGAGCTCTTGTACTTCCGAGGGAAAAACGTTTGTGAGAGACGACTCACTGAGATTTGGGGAGGGTTGTTATTATTCCAACTTGCTCAATAAAGCGCCTGTGACAGAGAACATGAGGAAATGGTGTCAGTGCCATTCCCCATAAAATAAAAAAAGGTGCCCAATTTTAAATGGTGGGGGGCGGGGGGACAGACCAGGCTGCCTGATTTTCAGTATCCACATGGGAATTAAAAAAAAAAAAAAAAAAAAAAAAAAAAAAAAAAAAAAAAAAAAAAAAAAAAAAAAAGAGAGAGAAAAAAAAAGCACACCATCA